>SCLG01000281.1:88032-102134 GCA_004367875.1 Oikopleura albicans
TTTTTTTTCTCTTTGTGATTTTTACCTGCCATTCCTTTGTACGCTTCCTCATATTCTCTCTTTACGACACTGTTAACTAATTTTTATGTAAATGGAACTGCCCAGTTATGTTTGTTTGGTTACCTGTGTTGATCAATGCCGGGACACTTTCAGAAACAAACAAATAAGGACAGAACAACTTAAATTCTAACCTTTGGAAACTGTCCAGATAAATATATATCACGTTTAATTGAATATATCCATCACACACACGGTAAATAGTAGTGCGCGCACCTTTTTTTCAATTAGAAGCTTATTCCGTATTTTAGAACTAAAACTAGAGAGAATAAAAGTCGGAGAGATCATGGAAGACATTACCTTTTCATTTGTTTTTAATATACACAGCTTTAAGATTCAAGCTTATTTTGCTGGGTATACAGTATGTGACATACTGTATGTCTAATGATGGATATTATCCTGAGACTCAGAGTCGCTACGTAAACTGCCAAAAAATCGCGTAGACATAAATGTATTTTAGTTTTAAATTTTTAGGGAAAAAAAGAGGCATCAGACTGGCGGGCAATTTTTTTAGGGAAAAATGGAAGCATCGGGCTGGCGGGCCAATTTTTAAGGGAAAAATAGAGGCATTGGACTGGCGGGGAAATTATTTTAGGGAAAATAGAGGCATCGGACTGGCGGGCAATTTTTTAGGGAAAAAATGGAGGCATCGGACTGGCGGGCAAATTTTTAAAGAAAAAATGGAAGCATCGGAATGGCGGGCAAATTTTTAGGGAAAAAATGGAGGCATCGGACTAGCGGGCAAATTTTGAGGGGGAAAATGGAGGCATCGGACTGGCGGGCAAATTCTGTCAAACATAAAAAAACCTGAGGTGATAGAACAGTGACCGAAAACGGACAAAATTTACATTATAGAAAAAACAAGTTATGTAAATCTCACATAGATCATGCAGTTTGATTCGTAGACTACGTTGGTGAAATGAATAATGTGAAAAAAACAACACGTTTTCGCGCTACAGAGCATTTTCAGGTTTTCTCCGTTTTCGGTCACTGCCAGTGATAGAACTCGATCCGGGGATTCCGGTCGTGTGCTTAAAAATTGCCCGCGAGTTTCAAGCTTCGGTCTAATGAATGACCGCCAGTTGTTAATGAGTTCCCACACAGGCTCAAACTTATATATACATAATCTTATTGGAACAAAATAGTACAACTTTTTTAATTTTGATACCTTTCTAGTGGTTTAAAAAAAAAACACATTTCAACACATTTCAACACAGTTCTGGAATTTCCGAAGGCTGGTCTATCACATATTTAAACCTCATTTGTTTCTAATTTTTTTTTTCTGCCCGCCAGCCTGTATAATTTTAAGGACAATTAGTCCTAGTCAAGTTGTCTGAAAAAGTTGGACCGTTAATCTTTTTGTGATTTTCAAGCGAATTATGTCATTTTTTTTATGACCTGGTGATATTACATAGAAATGAGGCGATAGCCAGACAAGGTGCGCGACCCACATGGAATTTGGCCGAGAATCGAGAAGTTTGTTCATCGCACCACAGAGGTTACAGGCGTGGAAAAGATACAATAAAATTACTTCCACTAAATCCAGTATTTATTATGTCAGAATAAAGTTAGCGCTGTTTTGTTCAATTAAAAACGTTTAATAAAATATGAAGTTTAAAATTTGAATTCTGGAAATCGCGTGTTTAGAATTCCAGGTTTCAATTTTTTCATGTTCTGCGCCAAATGACGCAAGACCCGCAGTAGGATTTGAATTTTTACTCATTTTTGTACACAGGCTGCGCCGTTAACAGGCAGCCTAATTTTTTTTATCTGCCTGTTAACGGCAAATATATCTGTTAAAATTTCATTTTCAAATATTCAATTGCAAACCCTAATCTGTAAAAAAATATCTTGTGAGAGCGTCTGTCGTTTTCGTATCTGATAGTACTGCCGATGAAGTGCTTAAAATAAAATAATATGTCAATTTATATATTTACCGCCTGGTCCAAATGACCTTATGTCTACTTACGGTCACGATGTTTCATAACTGTATTGGAGAGTCTGTTATAGCCAATTAGATCACTCAAAACGTTTTTTAAATATAAATCACCCGGTCCTACGGAAAAAAGCGTCATCATGAAAAAAAAAACTGTTGTTTGTCACACTCCCACGTGTCTCAGAAACGAGCCAATAGGAGCACAGAATTGATAGGGTTATATTTAAAAAATGAACTCTATAAACCACAACCACTGCACAAAAAAATGAAACAAGTCGCATATTAACTCTCAGGGGGAAGGACTTTTTGATAACCCGAAGGGGGAAATTGTGTGCCCGTATGCACTTAAAAATTCACAATAATTCGCAATAAAACTGGCAAAACTGGTAAAGTTGTAGAGCTCGTCAAACTACGTCGATCTGTCTATTAAGAAATTGATTTGGGCGACCAGGCCCCCCTAGAGAGCTGTTGGAATTATCCAACCTACGCAAAAAAAATACCACCAATGGAATTTTCTCGAAAATTTGAGGGGGTCAACAGTACCAATTCTGCCCTACGGGGCCTCCTTAATTCGACGAAAAACCAAGTCGTGTGCATATATGCACACACTTCCCTCTGCAAGTTAATATAATTGAAAATACAAAATATGGCTTTTTAATATGTACCAGTCGTTGCCTTTATTATATATCAATCGTTTGATCGTTATTTGCGAACGAATATCCGAAGATGGTCTTATTTTAATACCGGGTTTAAATACCCGGTAAGGATTAAGGTTATTTCAGATTAATAAAAATGATGAATTTACCTTAACTCCTGCGGGCTGCTACTCGCCACCCCCCTGCGGGCTGATGATACAAATAATTGTATCAACTTTTTAGCGACGCCGTGAGCGCAAATTAATTTATCAATTAAAAACTTTTTAACTTGGAAAATAATTGGACGTTCATTGGCTCTTAGTACAAATATTAAAGAAAATAAAAATATTAGTTTTTCATACCTAAAAATGACGGTTTAGTAAAAAAGTCTTGAAAAAATTCAACATTTTCTAACTTAAGTGCTCCGTAACTGATAAAGTTTTTTTAGTTTTTGTTTAAATATTAATGACGTGTTTCTATGTAACATTCTGAGTATATAACATATTTAAACTATATATGTAATATTTATATATCGTCTACAGTCATGCAATATTACGGAAAAAATGACTTGATTTTAATGAAAATTAAACAAACGCTCATGTCTATCCTTATTTATGATTTTTCATAATCACTCGGTATACAATATTGTTGTTGCATGGAATCTGTTCAAAAATAATTGCGAACATTTTGATATTTGCAGGTTACTGATCGAACATTGCGTTAACGCGACAGGTAACGTCAAAGTCAAAAGTTCGCCAAAAACCATCAAAATACGATTTTTCGGCCTTTGTGTAAAACAAAATATGGAAAACATTAAGAAATGAAACTATTGCCAAAAAATGTGTTAAGGGTCCAAGTTAACTACTGCTGCATCGAATCATCAATTTTCTCAAAGATACGGTATTTTTTTAATGATTTTCGGCCTTGATACAATTAATTGTATCATCAGCCCGCAGGAGTTAATATTGAATAATTTGACACACGGCACATGTCCTGGCATACAGGCGGCGGCTACGAGAAAATAACAAAATACCAACGCAGTGTGTCTATCATACGCGAGGAATATATTAATCTAATTAGTCACATATGTAACCTAATTACATAGATAATGTAATACAGTGTTATGTAATACTCCCATAAAACGTCCAGACGGAAGTCATAAATATTGGACAACTAAAAATTGACAAGGCAGAAACGCAAATTCTTCTGCTTCACATAAAAAGACGCTCTTAAACGCCCTCATCTGAATGAAATTCCCAGAGATAAAATGTAAGAGCTTCAGTAGAAGGGTTATAGAAAAGTTCTAACATGAAAATGAGGCTTTTATTCTTGACAATGATTTTTATGCTAACAATCTATAAAACACTAGCTAGCAGTGAAATTATTAACCATGTCTGCACGGAGCGCAATTGCAAATTTTGCGATAAAGTATTACATCATCGAACAAAAATCCCGTCGGTGAATCGTCTGTGCCGAAAACTCTATTCGATTCAACATTGCTGCAATTCGTTTATGGGTTCGCAAAACTCTATTGTATCTTGATTATTTTATCTCAGATTAATAAAGGATGATTATGAAAAAGGTTTATTTAGTATTGTACGGTATTATCAAAGATGTTGCGAGTTAACCTTGTTCTGTGAGTCCTGTAGTATATGCGCATATTTGCGATTTTCATTATTCTGTGCCCAATAAACCCGCTATTTGGTGACTTCACTGTCTATACTAATTTTTTTGGTCATTTTCTCCATTCATCAACAATATCATTCGATTTTAAAACTAACTAATAGTTTATCGCTAACTAAACTAACTAATAGTTTATCGCAAACATTTGGTGTTTTCATATTCCTTCGGATGAGGCTTTGTATCTACCGGTTGATTTTCATGAAAATCGACCGAGCCTTTCTAGTATATCGTGTCGGCATATTTTAAGATGATAACGAGATAGTTTTATAAATTATTTATAATAAATATATACCAGTTGAGTATAGATACAAATAATTTGAAATTAAAGAGGGGAGAAAGGGGGTTACCAGATCAACACAAAAAATATGCTGACACGGTATACTAGAAACGCTCGGCCGATTTTCATTAAACTCAACCGGTACATGTAGTCCATTTTTAGCTTGTTCTCATTTGTTGCTTTGATTTGTTGGATACCCTTTGTGACAAATTTTAGAGTATTTACCAGATGGTTGCTCAGGACGTCATAATATTCAATTTGAACAAACAATTCATTTTAAACCTAAGTAACCTAAGCAAAAATTTGGGTGGCAAATTTGGGAAATTTTGCGTTGAGGGCCCAGCTCAAGAATACGGTGTAGGGCCTATACCGTATAGGCTATACGGTATGTCGCATAAGTTATGTTGACGTTTATTACAGAGTGAGGTAATATAGATGCTAAGCCGTTTTTGGTTCGCGAGTGCAAACCTGCGCTGAGCGAATATAAGTCCCCAGAAAACGGCTTAGCATCTATATTACCTCATCATGTATAAACCGTTTATAATTCCGCGCGAAATGAGGTTATATTATTTTAACCTAAATTAGAGGGATGTTTTACAAAGGCTTTTGTCTATAACTTATACATTTATGTCATAAATTTTATGACTCTAGGTCAAGTACCGAATTATATTACAACTCATTTTTCAAAACAACTGAAACTTTTTGAAACACACTAAAACAAGATTTACTACGAGATTTTTAAACTACAATATTTTTCGAAATGATGATTTTAAAGGACTTGAAAGTTTTAATTGAACAGCTTTATCTAAATAAAGAGAAAATTGTTCTTGCTGCAGGCAGAAATGTGAAAATTCTAGTTTTTTTTCAGAATTTGAGTCACTATCAGCGCGAACTCCAATATGGAATGTCCATAAGTTATGGACCATACCCTATGGACCATAGGCTATGGTGCACCATGATGCATACGTCATAGAATGTCCAGACTTTCTGTCTGGAAATAAGACCAGAACTTTTACATTTCTGGTTGAAGGGAGTATTCTATTGGCCAAAAAACTTTATGACATAATTTCATGGATCCATGATGTGAGACAATTCTCAAAGTTTGCGGCATCCTATCCGCGAGATCCTTCACTGGGGTTCGTAAAATTATCCCTTATATTGTAATAGCACAACAATACAGTAAAAGTGTAATAAAACACAAACTAGATGGCGCATTTGAAATCAATATAAAATTAGTTAAATATAACGGCTTTAAAGTTTAAAAGCGTTGCTCAGTAAAAAAACGCGGCGGCCGTTGGCCAATTGAGAGAAAAAAATAATCTAGCCGGCCAATCAGCTCGCCCGTAAAGCAGTACATCAATCGATTACTCATCACTTTTTGTTGAGCCTTAGTCGCCATTGGCCGAATGTCGACCCCTTTTTATATTGAGCAACGGTTTTAAACTTAAAAACCGTTAACTGTACTAAATAAGTTTTTTTCAAACTAATAAATTTTAAAGGTTTTTGGGGATTTTTCCCAAGTTCAAAGAAATGTATACGACTGATGATGCATACCATGACTATCGACTGGATCTTATTCGTAAAATTGGCCCAAACTATATCCAAAAAATTGGCTTTATTTATTGGCTATATGTGGGTGATGCTAATCTGGCAAAATTTTTAATGAACTTGCCTCCACATATGGTACAAAAACGTGTTGGTACTCAAGTTAAGGGTTCTTTACTTATTACACATGCGCCCTCATGTGGCCACATAAGTTTCATATAAATCACCTGGGCCCTCACATAACCGAAAAACCGGGTTACTTTTATGGATATGTTTTTATAGGCTTTAACGTAGCACGTAGTAATATAAGCATCCTTTAATAAAGTAATTTTTGAGGGGGATCCAAATGGATTTAACGGAGGACTATTATTAGACGAAGGTAAGAGATGGCAAACTCACCGACGTGCCATTTCGAAAATGCTCCATCTTGATATACTTAAACATTATATTGAGCCAATGGATATTTCAAGCATCAAATTTGCCGAACAACTATGCAACGAAAATAATTATAAGGTTTATTTACTTTATATTGAAGTCAAAAAATTGTATTTTTGAAGAGAATTCGTTTTTCGACCAAATTCGCCTACGCACTAAATAGTTGTATTATATTAACCAGTATTTGATAGGATACAACAAAAGTAATGGAACTGTGCTCAAAGATGACATTCGAAATCATGTGTAAGTGTCTTATGGGTAGGGTTGACAAAAAATTTATTCGACGGCAATGTCACATGCAAATGCACAAAATTTACAAAAATTCCGGAAAGCCAATTCCGGAAAGCTCGGATTTTATTTTATTTAGATTACCCAAATTTCGTTGTTGATTTCCCGACCTGTAAGAATACGCATAGAAAATACAAACGAGTGATATTGAAAAATACATTATCAAAATCGAGGGGTTCACCATGAAATACCTCAGACTCTCTAGGAGTTAAAAATAAAAATCGATGTGTGAACTAAAAGAGATTTTTATTCACATTTTGAGTTAAAAAACTTTTCCTCAAGAGTCGAGAAAGCAATGCTAAAGTTAAATAAACACTTTTTTATTTTGAGTCCAAATAGCATTTTTCGGGAATTAGACTTAACTCCCAGGGGGAAGTGCGTGTAAATAGACACGCAACTTGTTTTTTTCGTCGATTTAAGGCATATTGAGGCCCTGTAGGGCAAAACGGGTATTGGTGACCCCCCTTCAACTGTTCGAGAAAATTCGATTGACGNAATAGGACTTTTTTTGAAATTAAAAGCGTCCCGTAATTGGACTTGTTTGTAATGTGTCCCGGAATGAGGTGTCACGGCCTTAGCCTACCCAGTGTATTTTATATTTTGGTCAACCCTTCATATCGGTGACTTGGATCACGATTGTCAATCAAAATCATTTCATCCAATTTTTCATGCAATTAATACTTTGGGCAGTTTGTGTGTTTGGAGATTAACCAACATTTTTTCACTAAAACTACTTGGGCGCATACCCTTTTCCAATTATTTTCTGCCCAAGTTATTTCCGGTGCTTGCAGATGGGGAAAAACAAATTAAAATTCGTGATGATTATATAAGTGCTCAGATTCAAAATGCACAAGAAAAAATTTCTAACGGTGATGAGGTACATGACCTAACCGCAATGATTTTGGATTTCACAGAACATGGAATTGTTATTTATTTAAAATAAATACAAAGGGTGCGCAGTTAACCGTTCAACAACAAAGTAAACCGTTAGCGACAAGTTTCTTAATACCGGATGGTTAACTGATCAATGCGTAGGCGATTTGCCAAAAAATTTGGAAAATGAAACCTGGACGGTTAAATGCAAATAGTTTGGACGGCTAAAACAGTTTGGTAAATACACCCCCTGCGCTGTTATCTTGCAACTATCGCATGAAAAAAATCCGCAAGATAACGGAGCGAACGGGGACATCTGCAAGATAACAGCGCAGTGCTTAACACATAAAGATAGGGATTCCTGGAAAAATGGCCAAAAAAAATCTGCAAGATAACGGAGCCAACGGGAAAATCTGCAAGATAACGGGTGACAAGATAACAGCGCAGGGGGTGTAATAAATAAAATCTGAGAGCACAATAAAACAGAAACTTTACAGCGTAGTGCGTGGGTGACGAAATAATATTAAACTTTATATGACTTTGTGGGGGAATATTCTTAAAACGTCTGTGAGAGATAAGAGAAAAAATGAAACATTAGAAGGTAATTGGTGTACAGTCCTTACTTCTTTTTGAGACGCTTCTTTTTGGGACGCTTTTTTTGGGACGATTGCTCCTTTTTGGGAGTCTTTTTGGCCAAAATGGGGCCATTCTAACAGAAAAAATGATCCTTTTTATGACGATGCTCCTTTGCGGACGCTATTTTCGAGAATCGAAAACTTCCCAAAAAGGAGTAAAGACTGTATATGTTTATGGGTTTGTTAGCCTACTCATTTCAAGTACAATCAAGTTAATTTTGTAATAACTTTATGTGAAATCCAAATTTTGATGCTAAAAGACGTGGATGAAAAGGGAATGCCTCGATTTACCGAAGCTGAGATACGATGCCAAACTTATACATTTTTATTTGCCGGACATGAAACCACCGCAACGGCCATTACTTGGGCACTTTATTTTTTGGGCGAGCATCCAACCTGGAAAGATAAAATAACCGCGGAATTTGAGTCAATTGGGGGAACAATTAACGCGCAAACGCTGAAAAAAGTACCAATCACCGAAGCTTTCATTAAGGAAACCCTACGAATAGCGCATGTGATTGATTTGTATATCCCCCGAGAACTTAAGGTTTGCTATTGAATTTTATTTAAGGAGGGGTCCTTCATGTTGTGTACCAGCTGGACCTCAAAATAAGTAATATTATCTGCAAGCTTCCTATGTCTATAGTGTTAAAAGAAACAAATTGCGAACAATTTCCTTATTCGACAAATGAAAAAATTATATATATGTCTATGTCTCTAGTTATCTTGCAGATAATTGTCTTATCTACTAGACATTATTATTTTCTCAAAATAACCTCTTACGGTAGGAGGTATAATAACGAGCTTCTCGCTTTTGAGNACAAAATCGACTGACATTTAAAAATCGTGATGAAACAAATTTCAAAAAATAAATAAATTTCTCTAGAATGATGTTATTCTCCCAGATGGAACATTGATGCCAAAAGGAATGGTATATTTTATAGAAATTGGATGTTTAATGAACAACAAAGAAATATTTGAAAATCCAAACACCTTCAATCCTCAGCGATTTCTTGACGGTTCGTTGCAGGGTAAGTCATTTTGTTTAATTTAAAGTTAGGTAACCACCTGCGCCGTTATAGGGTCAAAACCCATTATCGGGTAAAAACCCATTATCGGGTCAAAATTTGGACTAAAATTTTTTCAGTCACCCGCCTACGCATGTTTGAAATTGGCGAAGTAACCCAAAATTTTTCGTGTTATGTCTGTTAATCGATTTTCCGCTAAAATCTCCTTTCTTGAAAACGATGGTACGAAAAAATTAAATTTGATAGAAAAATAATGATAAAAATAATGATAAAAATTGAAAAAATCCTAAAAATTCATAAAAATTGATGAAATTTTATAAAAAAAATATTTGAATTTCAGTGAGTGATTATAATTTATAAATCTATTTACTATAAACTATAATTTATAGATACGGATCCTTATTGGTTCATCCCTTTTGCTGCTGGTCGCCGAAATTGCATTGGCCAAGTGTTTGCCATGCAAGAAATGAAAATCGTCTTACTGCGTATATGTTCTCTCGTTAACATCAACAATAAGGTCATAGAAAAAACTGCGTATAATCGTCCCCCACACAAAATGATTTCGTTGACATTTAAAATAAAACCTGATAGTTTGGAGCAAAAATTTACATATCAATAAAAGTTCGATGATTATCACTTTATTTAAAAGAATTTTCCTTATTCACCGACAACAAAATTTTGACTTCCGTACGGTACGCGGCGTACACCGTGTACGGTACACGTACGCCTTTTTTACTGTTATTATAATTAATTTAAACAAGATGACAATCAGAAGTCATCAGAACAAAAAATCAAAAACCTTCATGTATTTTACCCACTCAACCTTACTGTACTGTATATAATTTTTTTGTCTGATATTTTATCACTTTTCTCCACTCGTCCCAAAAATGTGATTGTGATTGAAAAAAGTTTCGACGTATGATGTTTCGAGTATGATTCGCTTTTTTCGATTTGTGATTTTGTGATTTCTGTGATTTTTTTATGACCACAAAATGACTTTTTGTATCATTTTACGTCGATTTTTGGCTTTTTTTTTTGTGATTTTCACGTGATTCTGATTTTCGCTTGATTGTTATTGAAACATTTGACATTTTCTGATTACAGTGATTTTGTGTATTTGATTTTTTCAAAATTACACGTTTTTACATCCCTGGGGCGCAGCCTGGTTTGGTCGAATGCAGAAAAGGTCGAAATGACATAAAAAAGGGCGGAAACCTAAAATAGTCGAGACTGAAAAGGCCGAAAACTCGAACAGGTCGAAAACTGAAAACATCGAACTCGACCTTTTTCAGGTTTCGCCCTTTTCTGCCATTTTCGACATTTTTTATTCGACCTTTTCTGATTTTGACCAAATCAGTTTGCGCCATCCCTGGTTATCACTGAGTAACACGCCCTGATTAATTTCATCCCTCTGCGGCGCGGAGTCTGTCCAATGGACACAAATGAGTCATTTGAAATGTTTGAATTGTGAATTGCGTAAAAAATCGATCGCCTTCAAACATAATATGAAGTTCATGGGCAAACTCGTGTTACAAAATAACTGTAAGAAAATACAATTTATTTGTCTTCCGATCATTTATTTTTCAGACGGCGTTTTGGCAAACCACCAATTCATATTTTCCTGTACTTTATTGTCGGCTAAAAATACGGGCACAGTTAAATGATATTATTACAATGATTCTGGAGAACATATCACGCTCAATGGAGGGTTTTTATGTAAATAAAGAGAAAATTCTGCTTATTGGAGGAAGTATTTTCTTGGCGAAAAAAATTTACGCAATAATTTTGTGGTTACAGGATGTCAAAAGAAAAGCAAAATTTGCAGCGTCATACTCCAGAGATCCAACATTAGGGTTTGAATAAATAGTACTTAAAAATTATTCATAGTTCTCCTCAGGGCTCGGCATAGTCAGACACTTCGTAGAATTGCCTTCACTTGGCTTTTGTCCCTCAATAAAATTTTGACTTGGCTTTTTTTGTCATTTCATAAAAATGACATGCCTTGGCGTGATTTAAAAAGCTAAGCCAAGTAATGCGCCGAAAGCCAATTTTGCCGAAGCTCGGCAGTCGAGCCCATGAGGCTTGGTCCATACGGTATGGGTGACTTATGGACCATAAATTATGGTTCATCAACTCTAATGATATAGTTAAAATTTTTTCTCCAAAAAACTTTCTAAGGAATTTCCCCGAAAAACGTTTTTTGTATTTTTTTCCAAAGAAAATTTTTTTTAAGAAAACTTTTTTTTGCCTTTCCTTAAAAAACGCGACCTCGACTAGGAACTCAAAAACTTTTGCGTTTTAAATATGAAAACTGAACGATAATCTTAAAATTATAGGTTTTTTGGAATTTTACCAAAATTCAAAGAATTTTTCACAAATGACGATTCATACCATGACTATCGGCTGGCGCTTATACGGAAAACTAGCCCAAATATTATTCAAAAAATTGGTTTGCATTATGCTCTATATGTTGGCGAGCCCAACCTGGCAAAATTTTTGATGTGTCTGCCGCCACATTTGGTTCGTAAGCGTGTTGGTACAGAAGTTATGGGGACTCCAAATAGGTATTTATTAAAACTTTCCATCATAAACACAATTCTGGTATTTTTATGCTACACGACTTTCGATAATTTTCGAACAAAATTCAAAATCCAGATTTAAGCTAGTATGGAAATTCTACTGTGTGGTAACTAATTTCTCAGATCAAAAAATAACGCGATTCAGTCCACTAGAGGGCGCCAATTATTTAATGTTAATCGATTTGAAAGATTACAAACGGTGCTCACTTTTGCGCCCTCTAATGGACTAAATCGCTTATTTTTTGGGCTTGAAAAACTACAGTAAGTGTGAAACATACGGTAATATAAAAGTCATNGTGAGTTATGGACCATAAGTTGTGGTTCATCAGCTCTAATGATATCTATAAGTTAAAATGTTTTCTCCCAAAAACTTTCTCAGGAATTTCCCCGAAAAACGTTTTCTTGTATTTTTTTCCAAAGAAACTCTTTCTTAAGAAAAAAAAAATTTTGCCTTTCCTTAAAAAACGCGACCTCGACTAGTAACTCAAAAACTTTTGCGTTCTAAATACCAAAATTGACGATAATATTAAAATTATAGGTTTTTTGGAATTTTACCAAAATTCAAAGAATTTTTCACAAATGACGATTCATACCATGACTATCGGCTGGCGCTTATACGGAAAACTAGCCCAAATATTATTCAAAAAATTGGCTTGCATTATGCCCTATACGTTGGCGAGCCCAATCTGGCAAAATTTTTGATGTGTCTGCCGCCACATTTGGTTCGAAAGCGTGTTGGTACAGAAGTTATGGGGACTCCAAATAGGTACCTATTAAAATTTTCAATCATAAACACAATGCTGGTATTTTATGCTACACGACTTTCTATAATTTTCGAACACATTTTTCGCGCAAAATTCAAAATCCAGATTTAAGCTAGTATGGAATTTTGCTCGAAGATCTAAAAAAAGAAAAATTGTACTGTGTGGTAACTAATTTATCAGGTCAAAAATAACGCGATTCAGTCCACTAGAGGGCGCCAATTATTTAATATGAATCGATTTGAAAGATTACAAACGGTGCTAACTTTTGCGCCCTCTAATGGACTAAATCGCTTAATGTGTGGGCTTGAAAAACTACAGTAAGTTTGAAACATACGGTAATATAAAAGTCATGGGGTGAAATATGCTACGCTTCTGTAGAATTATTTCTCATTTTGACGTATACAGTTTGAAAACATAAAAAAGGAATATCCATAAATTAAGCCATTTTTGCTGGTGATCCCAATGGATTCAACGGAGGACTACTGTTAGATGAAGGTAAACGATGGCAGGGACGTCGCCGTGCTTTTTCGAAAATGCTACATCTTGACGTGTTAAAACATTATATTGAGCCAATGGACCTTTCTAGTATACGATTCGCCGAACAGCTATGCCGTGAAACAAACTTTAAGGTTCTGTAATACTACTGGTATATTCAACCAGTACCATTATTCTAATTATCGCTGTTTACCAAGTATGTGTGTATGATAGATTAATGTGTATAGGATACGAGGAAAGTGATGGAACTCTGCTCAAAAATGACATTTGAAATTATGTGTAAATGTCTTATGGAGAGGGTGTCCAGACCAGTAATATAAAAACTGGTATTGACTGGTTAATTATTTTTCCTACGTGGTGCCCTTCGAGCCCTCATGTTCAATTCCCCCCACTTGTGGCCTACTTTTTCACTTTTTTGTAAAAAAATTTTGGCCTTCCGGCTACGCATTGCGCTGTAATGGAAATTCATGAAAAATTAAAAAAAAAAATAGTGAAAAAAAGTGGAACACGACTTACGCTCTACGCCCTGGTGATTAATTTTTTGGTTCCTGCTCATTTTTTTTGAAAGATTAGACCGGTCCCGGTGTATCATTTTTTATCTATTAGTTTGTCCACCCCTTTAGTAGGCGACCTGGATCATGACTGTCAAACAACGGCTTTTCATCCGATTTTCCATGCAATACAAGATTTAGCCAATCTGTGCGTTTGGAGGTTAACCAACATTCTCTCGCTTAAGCTTGTCAAGCTTTTACCCTTTCCAAATTACTTTTTGCCAAAGATTTTCCCGATTCTTGCAAATGGAGAAAAACAAATCAAAGTTCGCGACGATTATATAACCGCGCAGATTCAAAATGCGCGAGAAAAAATTTCCA
>SCLG01000281.1:121538-132989 GCA_004367875.1 Oikopleura albicans
TTCGAGAAATTGAAACTGTAACGTTACTGGCAAAATCATAGCTATCCCGCACTTCAATATAAAAAATTTCCGCTATAGAAGTTGACCAGATCACAGTGTCAAGGATGCCGACGGTCAGATCAAAGGGATAGGACTGGCGAATTGACATTTGTATCAGAGAAAGATAAACCGGCGGTAGTCCGAGAATAGTTGCTTGAAACGGCGGTAATCCAGATGCATTGACACTTTGAAAGGATTTTGAATTTTAACATTTTAGTCACCAATGTACGTGAATAAATTTACACACGTATGTAAATTGAGTTACGTAATCCCTATTTTCCTTTATCTAGGCGTCGCCTACGCAATTTCAATCAAACGCCTACACAATGTACCCTTATGTTGGTAATATGACCCTATTGTACATTATCTTGATTCAATTTAGCCCCAAGCTTTCCCAAGATAAGGGTCCATCTGGTGTATATGAAATTAACAATACATCACAAACCCTTACTAAAGAACAACTTTCTCGATTTTGCTAAACATAAGTCAACCTCCACCAGCGTACCATGTAAAGAATTAACCATAGGAGAAGAAGGCGGCGTAACTGATTCTATTTCCAGGTTCATTACCAATGAGGGCATAAAAAAGCAATCTGAACAGTTTAGAAAGTACTGGAGGGATTCGGGCAAGTCGGTTAGATTCGCCCTGGTCAAAAATAAATCCAAATTTTCACGCTGGACTTGCATGTAATCTTCCCAATGTAAAATACGGGGACGTAACCTNAAAAATTCTCGAAAAAAGTTCTTGAAAAAAAATTCTTGATAACTCGGTAAATGTGGAAGGCACTTTTTTACGCAACTTCGCATTTTATGTTTAAAATTGTAGGGTGAACTAACAAAATCTTACCGAAAATTCGGATCCAAAATTATTGCAGAATTCTCCGTATTGAAGGATTGAAAAAATCGTTGATTGATGTTCGCCGTAATGTAAGTAGCCGTTTCATTCAGTTCGGCCACGTCCACTAATGAATAAAGCCGGTCGACCGGTATACTAGCAGCAACCCGCAGTCTTTGCCAACCCTGTCAAAAAATTCAACGCTACGGTGTCTGCGCAAAATTATACATTTTTTGAGTATGGTAATACCAGACATGATGTCAAAACTCAAGAATATACATTTTGTAGCTTTTTGAAACTATATTCGAAAATCGTTTTTTATTGAAAAAAATCAGAAAATCGCCAAATTGGCCCCTAGGGGTCAAAATTCGGATTTCTTGTAATGAAATTTTTCATCAGTGGATCATGCTCTATCATCTGGTATAATTTTTTTTTTGATTTGGAGACCCTTGAAAAAGCTTGGGACACCCTGTTGGGTAGTACGGTACTATTACAGTAAAAAATCTAAAAATTAGTCTAATATTTTGACAGGGTCCCTTTGCCGATACAAATAAGCGCTTTGAAATGCAACTTCGAGTTTTGATGCATAATTTGATCGTATTGAAAATATATCGAACATTCCCAACTCCAGTTTTAACCGACCGGTTATCTGTTGGGAAACCACGGAAAATATCGGCTGAATAATTTTGGATAATTCGACTTTTATCTCAACAGCCGGAATTGAAAATAAGTCTTCGTATTCGCTAAACCAATTAAATCGCGTCAGTACGTACGTAAGTGTTGGGTCAAATAAAAGCACAAACCATAAATCGCGATAAACCATCACATCCTGATCAGTGTTTGAAAATCGACCGGAAGTTAACCCCTACGTTCCCGATAATCTCTTATTGCGCTCCCGATAGTGCCATATGGGCCATATCATTTTGGTCCATATGATATGGCTCTGATGAGTCAGGCTGTGTCTATTTATTTCAAAAGTCTAATAAACCAAAATGATGGGTTGGCTTTAAAATATTTATTGGAGTTTTTAGACACGGCCAATTTGTGTATACTAAGGTTGAGTTTTATTTAAATTGGCCGAGCGTTTCAAGTATACCCTGTCGGCATATTTTAAGATGATAAAGGACAAATTTTCCCGTTCTTATTTGGAACTGGGGTGACCCCCTTTTCTCCCATCTTTATAAATGCCGCATTCATCAAAAGGGAAGAAAGGAGGGCACCGATTTCAATATAAAAAAGGAAAAATTTGGTCTTTATATCATCTTAAAATATGCCGACACGGTGTACTAGAAACGATGGGCCGATTTTCATGAAACTCAACCAGTAGGAATTGTCGGGCCTTCAGGAGTTAATATTACTTCAATTAAATATTGCATGTGGATCTGTGCACTTTAACTCTCAAAGCTCACTTCCTGGTAAACTTTTAATAAAAGCCTATTATACTATTTACTAGAATAAAAATTTGATCACAGTTTTAACTCCCAGGAGTCATCATGTATCGATTTTCATGAGACTAAACCGGTAGTTGAGTTCTGAAAATGAAAATTTTACAAAAATGCTGATATGAGCAACAGGGTACATTCACCTAGATAACTAATAAGGTACCGTATGTAAGTGGTTTAAATGTCGCGATGATCCTGAAATTGTTGTTAAAATGATACGAAAATTATAATTTAGTAGTGAATAAGACCTCGACACTTGAAGCACGAACACGCGGTAATAAACGTACGTTTTCTAAAGTCGATGTGGTTTAAACACTAAACCTGACACTCACTACCTCGCGTACCATTACATATGACATCCCCTTGACACCCGTGCGTCTGAGAGTCACATTCAAAAAAGCTTATGTTAAGTTCTTNGCATGCTGGTAGGTTATCTTCACACACGCATATTTCGTCTGTTAACCATGCGACACATCTTTGATAGATTCCACAGTTTTCTGCCTCATTTTCTATACAGGGCACTTCCCGATAACATGTTTCCAGACCATCGCCGAAATAGCCTTCACTACAAACACAATATTCCCGGTCATCTCGATCGGACAAACAATCGGCATTTTCATTACAGTCCATACACGATCCATTCTGTCAATTGTTGATAAAATAAACTCTATATGAAGTACACCATTTAACCACACCACCTGTATACGGAAGCTAACAAAACTTAATGGATAAAAAGGTGTATAACTTCTATGAATTTTGTCCACTTCTAGGAATTTTGTTAACTTTAGTAGACTGTGTGTCAACTTAACGTGGAAAAGTTGACCCGAGCCGATTGTTAACTTCCATGAATTTATGTTAACTTTCGGGCATTTTGTTAACTTTAGGGGCGTTAACTTACGTAGACAAGCGGTGCATCTAAACAAACACTTTAAATTTTTTTTTCGAAATAAACACGTTAACTCTTTTTTTATCCCTTTTCAATTGTCACAAACGGTTCTCCTATAATTTAGATTAATTTTATCGAAAATTAGATTTTTGGAAAAAAAAGTACAAATTTAAGTGAAATTTGTTAGTTTAAGACAATTTTTAAAAGCTCCCCCTGTAACCCTGTATTACAAGCAACGCGGTGAGTCATTTGCGTGGCTAAAGGACGCTAGCCAATAGGAGGCGCCTATAAAAAATCATGAGCCAATAGGCGTTGCTTGTAGTTCAGTTACAGACCCTCCGCGTCTACGGCGCTGGGGTCTGTAACTGCTTAATATCAAATGGTAGTTAAGTGGCTATTCAACTGTCGAGAACATGATTTTTAAATTTTCCAGTGATTTGGAATAAATCTTTGCGTGATTCCCACCGAATCCATTTCATTTTTGAACACAAAAAAAACCATCGTAAAACCAATGACTAATCCCAAAACATAATTTACGATGTTATAAATCATGTCTTCTGATAACAGGATAATTAAACTGACTTTGTACGACTGTGATAGTAGCTGTAGTGTTAATCCCGGCTTAATTATCAACACGCCATAAATATTAATTTGATTTATTATCCGGAAAAAACCGACTTACGGTTTCTCACATATTCCCGTTTTCCTGCTTGCCTATGGTTTTTTTCTCTGAGAAAGTCTCTAATCTACGCCTCACGGGGCTGCTCCGTCTTGAAATTAGTTTTTCAACTCGTTTTTTTTTGCAAAATTATCGGCGTTATTCATATCTTTTTTTTCAAAAAATTGTCCGTTTTGCCATGTACCTTCAATTGACTAAAAAAATGCATGCACACACTTCCCCTGGGAGTTAAAAAATCAAAATTCGGCTATTTTATCAACGGCACTCGGAACGCAAATTTGACGTTGTTCATCAACAATAAATTGTGGCGAGCAGTCGCATGCATATTCNGGGTTATGGCTTTTTTCTATAAAAAAGCCTCTAATCTACGCCTCACGGGGCTGCTCCGTCTTGAAATTAGTTTTTCAACTCGTTTTTTTTTGCAAAATTATCGGCGTTATCCTCATTCATATTTTATTTTCAAATAGTTGTCCGTTTTGCCATGTACCTTTAATTGACTAAAAAAGATGCATGCACACACTTCCCCCTGGGAGTTAAAAAAATTAAAATCAAGCTATTTTATCAACGGCACTCGGAACGCAAATTTGACGTTGTTCATCAACAATAAATTGTGGCGAGCAGTCGCATGCATATTCAGTAGTGATTGCGCAATTACACTCGTCCATTGCTTCCATTGAGCCAATGTCGGAAACCGTAATATTAAACCATTGATCTCCATTTCGGCACGCACAAAGTCCACCGGCCCACTCATAACATCCTGCATTTAGGTCGAACTCGGTCCAACACTTGTCTTGGCAATCTATTTTTCTATATTATAGGTAGGTAAAATTCCTGGTATAAATTTTAAGAGGGCTCCATTAGGGTGCCCACGCATAATATGGGTGCGTAATATCACTTCAAAAGCGTGTGCAGGTGATGAATCATCGTCCACTGAGAAAATTTTTTTTACGACCAATTCATAACTTAACTCTCAGGGGTAAAATGGTCCAAATTTGGACAAAACGCCTTAAATCGACCGAAAATGATTGAAAACCTGGCTTAATCGAAAATCGCTGAAACAGGGGTCTCACCAAATTTTATGAGGAACAATATAAAACCTACAATGAAAATATTTTTTTTGCTAAAAATTCTAGAACTCGAAATTTCTCGGACACGTTCAAAATCGGGGATGACTCTTTGGGCTGAAAATGGTGAAAATTATCATTTTTAGAAAAAAATAATTTTTTAGAAATCTAGAATTAGTTTTTTTCTGAATTTTTGTTATTCATTCTAGTATTGATATTAGTTTTAACCGGCGACACCTTTGGCTGCATACATGTATGGCAAGCCCAATCATGGTTTTCACACAGAGTTTTTCAATTATAATATTTATTTTTTGTTAATAAAAATCTGTTTCGTCTGTTTTTTTTTTAATTTTAAAAATTAATGATTATTGATTACTCTATGCTATTTTTTCTGTCATTTCAATTAATTTATATCTGTTTAAAGCGGTCTTTTCAAAACTAAAATTGTATTTTCAAGGCTCTCAAGGCTTTTCTATGAAAATAATGAATGATATTGAATAAGTCAATTCCAGCCTTTATTTGTTAGTTAAACACATACCGGTACAGTTATTGACATACCTAACCATCCTTAAAAAGAGACCATATTTGGGTCTCGGTTATAACTGCAAATTGTTCGAAACTGTTTTGAGGCCGTATGGGATTGAGGTCACTTATATATTCTAAGGTCATCTCTGAAAACTCTCCGAACTGGCTTCAAAATGTTAGAAAAATATCTTTGTTTTATTTTGAATTTTCTCAGAACACTTGTTGCGAATTATTGTGAAACTATTTTGAGATTATTTTCATATTATATTGTCAATATAATTAATTATTCCAAGTTTTAACGCCATTTATCTGGGATTCATAAAAAAATGATCGATTTGTTTAATGGGAATTTTTGCTTTGCCACAAAATTAATTGCCGACTGCCAATCGAAAATAAGCTAGACACTGCGATTTTTTTTTCAACAAATAAAAGTTATTGAAAATTGGTACGGATTTTGAAAATAGTTCATCATTTTAGGATACATCACGCAAAACACAATTTGTGAATCAATAGTACCGAGCTTAGAAGGTGAAAGCGCCGTGGCGTAGGTTAGAAAATAAAACAAAATGCCTGAAATCATAATGCATAGACTATGCAGCATAGTAATATTCAATGTAATAGTAATCTTATTATTTAACTCTCAGGGAGAAGGATTTTTTGGGGGAAATGTGTGTATGAACAGGCACTTAAAAAATTCACAATAATTCGCAATAATTCAAAAAAATTGGTAAAGCCAAGTTGTAGAGCTCGTTAAACTACGTCGAACTGACTATTCAGAAATTGATTTGAGCCACCAGGGCCCCCTAGAGAGCCGTTTGAAATATCCAACATACGCAAAAAAATACCGTCAATGTAATTTTTTCGAAAAGATGAGTGGGGGTCAGCAATACCCGTTTTGCCCTACGGGGCCTCCATATGCCTTAAATCGACGAAAAAAACAAATTATGTGTCTATTTACACGCACTTCCCCCTGGGAGTTAAAAGATTCATTAACCTACGCTATGGCGCGCCACAGAAAACTTTCTAACAATTTTTTTTCCGGATCTATCTTTGTAATCTATCATGTTAAGTTTATTTGTCTAACTTTTTAACAATCTTCTTTTTGTTCACTTTCTCTTAAGGTTTTATTGACGAATTATTTATCATATTTGACATATATATTAACTGTAAAACATAGATTTTGTTGTGGTTCAACTAAATTTATTGAGTAAAAAGTAAGATTTCCAAGAAGTAAATTTTTAATACCATATTCTCGTTAACTTGATAGTTCTACTTTTCACGACGTACTTTTACCGGTGTATAACGTTGTATTCGGGATACTTAAAACACGTTAAAAGAAACGGTTCAAACTTCAAAAACCGTCAAACAAATCCATGAGTTAAAAAAATAAATTTGTTTTAAATCTGTATTTTTAACAAAAATGTAAAATCGAGCTTGAGGAAATATTTGATAGTGGTGTTGGGGGAGTTAAATGACACAAATTGCGTCTAGTATTGCCTATATCTGATTAAGCTGTATGTTTTTTTTAAGGGGGAAAGACTTTTTGATAACCCGTAGGGGGAAATTGGGTGCACGTATGCACACACTTAAAAATTCACAATAATTTTGGTAAAACTGGTAAAACCAAGTTGTATAGCTCGTCAAAATACGTCGATCTGACTATGAAGAAATTAATTTGGGCCACCAGGGCCCCCTAGAAAGCTGTTTGAAATATCCAACCTACGCAAAAAATACCGTCAATGGAATTTTCTCGAAAATTTGAGGGGAGTCAGCAATACCAATTCTGCTCTACGGGGCCTCCTTATGCCTAAAATCGACGAAAAACCAAGTCGTGTGCATATATGCACACACTTCCCCCTGCGAGTTAAGTTGTATGAATTTTAAGCTGTATGATTTTTTTACGCCAATTTCGGGGCACCGGTTTCGGGGACGAGACTGTACCATGGCAGTCACTTCCAAACTTGATATGTCAAAGGAGTAACATGGAGCAGTAACATGAGGTAAAATGTAAATAACAATATGGGTCAGTCTACGGTTATACGTGGTTAGTGTCGCTACACGGTACTGCTTAGTCACGGAAATGGTCAAAACCGAACTAAAAATAACAATTGAAAACGAAAATCAAACTGAACGGATGTGATTATGTAATGGGAAAATGTCAAAAGGATCTTTACAAATGTTGGATCATTTGACCGACGATAAATCTGGTTTAACTCCAACGACATAATTACAGTAATTTCAGAAAAACACTTCCGCTAAGTTCAA
This sequence comes from Oikopleura albicans, assembly GCA_004367875.1. NCBI lineage: Eukaryota > Metazoa > Chordata > Appendicularia > Copelata > Oikopleuridae > Oikopleura > Oikopleura albicans. Next base: position 129,273 of record SCLG01000281.1, read on the forward strand.
TAAATGAACTTAAACTAAATAACAGTTAACTTGGTGAGTTGACCGGTCACGATCTCTTTAAACGCACAATTTTGAACACTTGTTACCGTCATTTTTTTAGTACAGTCGGATGCCTTGAGTGCCGTTTTTTACGACGTTTTGAGGCAAAAAATAAATATCGCACTGATTAAAATACAGTCCCTGATGCCTTGAGTGCCGCTTTTGATTTTCCCAAAACAGCGGCACTCAATGCATCACCGGCACTCAAGGCATCAGGGACTGTAACTAGGTTTTTTGATGAAACAAATGTGATAATGCCCTGAGTCCCGAAGATACCATAAGTGCACTCTTTTTGGAAAATTAAGGCACTCAAGGCATCCGGGAGTGTAAATATTTCAGGAAGAAAACTGTAAAAAATGCAAAAAATCTAAATCCACGCATTTTTGACTTTTGGGATAGGCCGATATGCGTTTAACAGTTCCTGAGAAAACAAAATGTATTCAAAATTGAGGTTATATCATTTTCCATATTTAATCGGAGCATAAAGTCGTATATTCGGGCGTCATCATAAAATTGGTGGTTTACGGTTAAAAATGTTACAGAATAAAACCGAAACATTACGAGCTCATTTATTTGATTGACCATATAGCATATGAGTTCACATCTAACCGCATCAGACCTATCGTAATTGTCGCTGGTACATGTTCAGTGTGATAAGTGGGAAAATTGACTTGATAAACCCACATGGGGTGTATGACAGTTTAACGAAAAATAGAGAAAAATTGCTCTTTATGTTATGATAATTTTCTAAATATTTCCATCCCAAATTTAGCGTAGGTTGTAAACTTTCTTTTTTGTAATATTTCGCCAAAACGTTTACACTGTTAAATATGGAACTTACTTATCGTAAGTTAAAACAGTTAATAACTGGTTAGGTATTTCGAAATAACTTTTTCTTCAGTTTACTTAGGTTTGCAAAATTTTGAACCATCAGAAAGGCGTTTTTAGCACTTTTCGCTTGTGACTGCCCTCTGCGGATTTTTTTCATGTTTCTTAGTGTTTAAGGCAGTTAAGGCTTGACGGTATTTATAGATATAGAGCCTCAAGACGGTCGTAACTTTTATGTTCATTGATAAAACGTTATAGTGGTAATTTATATTAAGACATGATATACCAATACAGTAGACTGTTTATTGTCTAGCCCTACTTTTATGTTAAAGTTATTTCATGTAAATTACCGGTTAATTTCTGAAAAAACGGTTCAAAATGCAGCCTACAAAGTTTGAACTTTAACCAAATAATAAGTTCAAGANAAATAGCGTCTAGTATAGCCTATATCATATATCCTATATCTGATTAAGCTGTATGATTTTTTTTAAAGGGGGAAAGACTTTTTAACAACCCGTAGGGGGAAATTGTGTGCACGTATGCACACACTTAAAAATTCACAATAATTCGCAATAATTTTGGTAAAATTGGTAAAGCCAAGTTGTAGAGCTCGTCAAACTACGTCGATCTGATTATTCAGAAATTGATTAGGGCCACCAGGGCCCCCTAGAGAGTTGTTTGAAATATCCAACCTACGCAAAAAAATACCGTCAATGGAATTTTCTCGAAAATTTGAGGGTGGTCAGCAATACCAATTCTGCTCTACGGGGCCTCCTTATGCCTTAAATCGACGAAAAACCAAGTCGTGTGCATATATGCACACACTTCCCCCTGCGAGTTAAGTTGTATGAATTTTAAGCTGTATGATTTTTTACGCCAATTGCGGGGCACCGCTTTCGGGGACGAGACTGAACCATGGCAGTCACTTCCAAACTTGATATGTCAAAGGAGTAACATGGAGGAGTAACAAGAGGTAAAATGTGAATAACAATATGGGTCAGTCTACGGTTATACGTGGTTAGTGTCGCTACACGGTACTGCTTTGTCACGGAAATGGTCAAAACCGAACTAAAAATAACAATTGAAAACGAAAATCAATCTGAACGTTATCGAAACGGATGTGATTATGTAATGGGAAAATGTCAAAAAGATCTTTACAAATGTTGGATGATTTGACCGACGATAAATCTGGTTTAACTCCAACGACATAATTACAGTAATTTCAGAAAAAACACTTCCGCTAAGTTCAATAAATGAACTTAAACTAAATAACAGTTAACTTGATGAATTGACCGGTCACGATCTCTTTAAACGCAAAATTTTGAACACTTGTTACCACCATTTTTTTAGTACAGTCGGATGCCTTAAGTGCCTTTTTTTACGATATTTTGAAGCGAAATTAAATATCGCACTGATTAAAATACAGTCCCTGATGCCTTGAGTGCCGCTTTTGATTTTCCCAAAACAGCGGCACTCAATGCATCACCGGCACTCAAGGCATCAGGTACTGTAAGTAAATTGTTTGATAAAACAAATGTGATACTGCCCTGAGTGCTGAGAGACTGCCCTGAGTCCCGGAGATACCTTAAGGGTCACTCGTTTTGAAAAATCAGGGCACTCAAGGCATCCGGGAACGTAAATATTTTAGGAACACAAACTATAAAAAATGCAAACAATCTAAATCCACGCATTTTTGACTTTTTGGATAGGCCGATATGCGTTTAACAGTTCCTGAGAAAATAAAAAGTATTCAAAATTGAGGTTTTATCATTTTCCATATTTAATCGGAGCATAAAGTCGTATATTCGGGCGTCATCATAAAATTGGTGGTTTACGGTTAAAAATGTTACAGAATAAAACCGAAACATTACGAGCTCATTTATTTGATTGACCATATAGCATATGAGTTCACATCTAACCGCATCAGACCTATCACAATCGTCGCTGGTACATATTCAGTGTGATAAGTGGGAAAATTGACTTGATAAACCCACATGGGGTGTATGACAGTTTTACGAAAAATAGAGAAAAATTGCTCTTTCTGTTATGATAATTTTCTAAATATTTCCATCCCAAATTTACCGTAAGTTGTAAACTGGTGAAGGGTACTTATAAAACCTATTTATGAGTACTTTCGCGACCACACCATTTGGTCGCGAATCGTTGTTTAAAAGATGATTTCGCGACCACATGGTCGCCAAACCGCCCCCAAAACACCCTTTCGCGACCACGTTGTCGCGTTACCTCACTCAACACGCACTTTCGCGACCATGTGGTCGCGAAACCATCTGTTGAACAACGGTTCGCGACCAAATGGTGTGGTCGCGAAAGTACTCATAAACGGGTTTTTTTAAAGTACCCCACTCCTGTAAACTTTCTTTCTGTAAGATTTCGCCAAAACGTTTACACTGTTAAATATGGATCCGTTTTATGATTATGAAAAAGTTATATCCCTTAACCAGTTATCTAAACACCACTCATCGTAAGTTAAAACAGATGATAACTGGTTAGGTATTTCGAAATAATTTTTTGTTGAGTTTACTTAGGTTTGCGAAATTTGGAACCATTAGAAAGCCGTTTTGAGCAGTTTTCGCTTGTGACTCCCCTCTGCGGATTTTTCTCATATTTCTTAGTGTTTTATGCAGTTAAGGCTTGGCGGTATTTATAGATATAAAGCCTCAATACGCTCGTAACTTTTATGTCCATTGATAAAACGTTATAGTGATAATTTATATTAAGACATGATATACCAATACAGTAGACTGTTTATTGTCTAGCCCTACTTTTATGTTAAAGTTATTTCATGTAAATTAGCGGGTAATTTCTGACAAAACGGTTAAAAATGCAGCC
>SCLG01000281.1:133000-143507 GCA_004367875.1 Oikopleura albicans
CGAAAACAAGTTGAAATGTTAATTTTGTAACGAATTTTATTTGATTGAATTAGTAAAGAGTTTATACAAAAAACATGGTCATATTTTGTTCCTGGCGGAAGTTATTAACTGACATGATCCAATTATTATTTCATTTATCAGTATTATAGCAGAAGGGTCATTTGGGGGAAAAAATTCCCGAATTCCATCATAATTATAAGACATGTTTCACCAGTACCAAATACTGATAGTTTTTTTATGTGATTAATGAACGCTGATTAAAGTTTTAAAATCTGATAGGGAAATTTTGTTCCGTACGGTCCATCCGATATGAAAACAATCAATTTCAAAAATTTGGGACACTTTCATGTACATTTATTGATAGCAATAACCTTTTGCTGAATTTTTAATGTTTGTAGTTGGTCCTTACTACGTTATCTCATGTTAACTATATTCTAATGTTAACCACTTTTTTAACGTCTCATATTTATTAAAATCGTACCATAATTATTTTTTTTTCAGTACAGTCATTGAGTGTTGAATTCAACGCACAAAATTAACGATATTCTGAATTGTTTCTCGTTTTACTAAGAAGAATTTGCCATGAAAATGGTGCTCAATGTGGCTGCTGGCCAATTGACATAAAAAATATCTATTCGGCCACGGCCGACCAATCAGCGTGCTCAAAGAGCGATCTCCATCGATTGCTCATCACTTTTTTTTTGTTCAGCTTTGGCGCTATTGGCCAAAGGCCACACTTTTTTTTCGTTAATTGGGGACCGTTTTCATGGCAAATTCTCGTTATTTGTTGTTTTACAATATCATCAAACAATAATGTTGATACCTTGATTGTTTTCGTGTCCAACCAAAGAGAAAAAAGGAATACAGTCCTGACCTGCACATCAGGAAGTTCGGGATTGTAATTAGAAAAACCAAAAATGAAAAGCGAAATGAAAGATTCAGTTGCAATAAAAACGAAAGATCCTTCACCATTTATCCTTCACCATTTATCGCACGTTTTCGGTTCTCGAAAATAGCGTCCGATAAATGAGGATCGTCAAAAAAGAGGTCATTTTTTATTAGAATGACCCCCTTTTGGCCAAAATAGCGTCCGATAAATGGTGAAGGACTGTATTAGTTTTTTTCATTAAAAGATAATTATTTTACCTGTAACATTTCAAATCTAAGGTCGGCTCATCTATCAAAAGTTGGCAATTTCTCTCATTTTCAAGTTGAAATTCGGAAAATTGTTCTTCATGTAATCCCGAAACCGGTCTCGTCAAAAAATACAACGAAACTAGCCGAAAACTTCTTCTCATCACCGACAATAGACATTATACATTTTTTTGAAAAAAAAAATCAGACTATTTTCAGACAGTATTTTTTTTTTCAAATTGTAGATCTAATAAAAATCAGCATCGTTGAGCTGAAAATCATGTGTAACGGCTACTAATGTGAAGAGGGACCTTTTATGCCATAAAACAAAATTATTACACATTACAATCATCGCTAAACTTGATTTGTTGCCGTCCGAATATTTTCATTTTTTTTTTACTATTTTACCGTCGCTCCGGAACTCTGAGGGATTTTAACAATTTTGTAAAAAATGACAACTCAGAATTTCATATGCTTCAATGTGTCACACAGTGCTCCTGGACACTCATATCAGATTTGACCTTCCAGAATGAGAATTTTTAAAATTTTAACTGAGAATCCGGGTAAGTTAGACAACGCGTTTTTTTTACATTTTTCGATTTCTGGTTTTTCTAGTGACCGGAAATGACCGGAAATGACCGGAAATGAAAGAAAATGAAAAAATATGAAGGTTAAATCTGATAAGAGTGTCCAGGAGCACTGTGTGTCAATTGCTTCGAAAATGGAAAACCCTAACAAGAATCAAAACTAAAAATGAAATAAATGTTCTATATTTTTTTTACTTATTTTATCACACCGCCTGAGGGTTTATCAGGCCCCGTTTTATCAGGCACTTCGCCCGCTTATGCGCTTACTAAGCCACTTTTTTCCATATGTTTTTCGTTTATACCACCCACGCGCTGATGGTTTGTCAGGCCACCTGAAGGTTTATCAGGCTCCTTGTGCTGGTAATTATACCCGCGAATGAGCTTATATGGCCATTTTCCCGCAATATAAAACCCCTGAGTTGGATCCAAAATACTTTTCTGGACGTTCCATTGTTCAGGCCCTTGACCAAAATCACCTTCGTCTCTTTCATTGGGCCGGTTTTTCGGGAATAATACAAAAAATGTTTTTTCGGGGTAAACGTCTTTCGAAAAAGTTTTTTGGAAAAAATCAAAAATGGCTTTTCGAAGAAAACATTAGTAAATTCAAATGATCCTTTAAATAGCTGCTCTTAATTCGCCTCTTATGCATTTGTGTTTTTCGCAAAAAATTTTCTCGAAAAAAGGGTCATTCGAAGAAAACATTTCGAATAACGGGGTTTATTGAGAAAAACTTCCGGTAAAATCACTTTTTCGGGGACTTTATTCGAAAAATTTTCCAAAATGGCGTTGCCCTTTAATTAATGTACAAAATGTCAGGAATTAATTACGGTGCGATTTTTATTTGACATTTGTGGACAATAAATCGATATGATCGATGTTCAACATATTAATTTAATCGCCATCTGCACTCTTTAAAATAGAATCATTTTCATATAATATCTCATTTAGACTACTTTTTAGTCTGTTTGTCTGATCGTTTCAAAATTTCAAACTCTACTGTAGGTTGACAGCGCAGTTTCTTGAAAACAAATTTTCGGCGAAAACGTTTTTTGGGCGAATTCTCCAAAAACCCAGAAAGGTTTTCATCGATAAACCCCGTTTTTCGAAAACCTTTTTCTTCGAATACACGTAACGTTTTCTCCGAAAACCGCTTTCTCTTAAAAAACGCTCTGCCCTTTAAGGCATACCAAATCAAAAACTGACTTCAACAAAACATACAGTACAGTGTACTGAGTACACGTAGGGATTCCTGGAAAATTTGCCTAAAATAAATTGTCAAGATAACGGAGCGACGCCAAAATTCACAAGAGAACGCGTGACAACATAACAGCGCAAAAGGTTTATCCAAAAATTTTAGTACACCAGTTGTACGGTTATCTTTCGCAAACAATGTCGAAAATGACGAAATATAACTGAAAATAGGCTCAAAATGTAAGATAAACGTACATTGTGTAGGCGTATGGTTTAAATTGCGTAGGCGATAAAAGATAACTGCAAATAGGCATTACGAACATTGCGCAATACGTGTTTTTTGTGTATAAAATGAAAGATAACTGAAAATAGGCATTACGTAACTCGAAAGTATTGCGAAATACGTATTGTTTTTTCTACGAAATGAAAGATAACTGAATATAGCGAAAAATGTTTATCCAAAAAAAATCATTAAAAATTTTAGTATTTGTTTTTATTAACAGTTTTCACAAAATAGTTCCCAGAAGGGCTCTAAATAACTATCGCCATCCACTGTAGATAATCCACACGATGATGCCGCGTGCTGGAATTTGCCATATGGGCACAAACAATTTTGAATTTTTTCAAACTTTTTTCAAAATTGGTCGAATTCGGTTTTGAGCCAATCGTTAATTTTTTGTTGTCGAGGTGGAAGCGGTTCACCTTTTAGACCGCGATATTTTGGATAATTTCTTTCAAGGTCATCCAAATTTTTTGCCACGACTATTTTGCGATCGTCATCACCCGGCTCATAATCATAATCACAATCTTCGCATTCATCGTCACCAGAGGCGCCATCTTAATTTCATAAACTCCTAAGGCTCAGTATAACAATTTTAAGTATCCGATATTCCGGTGAGGTGAATATAAAAGGTAACATTGAAAATTTTGTACAGTCCTTACTCATTTTTGGGACGTTTTCGGTTCTCGAAAATAGCGTCTAAAAAGAGCATCGTCACAAAAAGGATCATTTTTCTATTAGAAAGGTTCGTTCATTTTAGCCGAAAAGCGTCCCAAAAAATCGTCCCAAAAAAGAGTAAGGAGTCCTTACTAAAGACTGTAATATTGAAAATTATTTGGAATTAAATGTAACTACACGTTGGCGCTAGAGAGCACTCAAGTGCTAGACTAAGATATAAAGGTAATATACCATTAAAATAATTATGGTACCATTTTCGAAAATTCTGTAAATACCAGGCCCAAAGGCTAGATCTACGCTTTTTCTCTCTAGTGAATATCGACGCTTTTTAGACATTTTTTAAGCAATTAAGTCTGCAATTTCTCAAATTGTCCAAAAAAAAAAAATTATGACCTACCTATAATTAAAATTGTCAGAATTGATATGAACTTGAAAAAATGCATCAAAATTATTTATAGTTTTTCAAATATTAAAGGACCTACTTCGTAACAAGATATATTTTGAAGCATTGGTACAATTTCATTCTTACTCAAATATTCCCCAAAATAACAAAACCTAATTGAAACATTTAAAAATTCAAAATATGAACTTCAAATGAACCCATTATGACGTTTATTAATTATTCCGGAGATATATTATTAGCATATAATAATACTAGTAATTATTTAGCCCAATGACTGTAACATCATTTGCTGTGGTGTTGGGCGGTTTTCATAATTTGGTTTTCAAGTTCTCATGATGACGTCATCAAAAATTAATTTGTCAAGTGTCCTCCAGTTCTCTTGTATTTTACAACTGGAAAGATATCGGATATATACCGGAAACACGCGGTAAGGGCTGCGACCATGAGAAAATTATAAGACGGGATGTTGCCATGTAATTAAATTTCACCGTCATTATTAAAAGCGATTCAGTTGATCCAAATTGACACTTTTAGCCTCAAAGTTCACGTCGGTTAACCCGGAATTACTTATTAGGCTTTAAAAACACCCTTACCGTTTTTGGACAAGAATTTTCCAGACAGCCCGCCCACGCCCTGCGCAGTTATTATGTAACAAAAAGTAAGTTGTATTTTAAGGATGCCTTTATCCAGTTACAGCTTTGCCGAATTTTATTTTGATGGATTTTGACAAAAAAAAACAATTGTTTTCTTCAAATCTTTACGCTAGCGCATGAATTTACGTGACTATAATATTTATGAACCCATACGTGATGCACCCGACAAAGTGAATTCGAGTTATGGCCAAACGGTATGGCTTGACGCTTATAAAATGACAAAGCACCCCCATCAAGCTAAACTTAACATTAGTTCCAGGAAAAACAGCTATTTGGGTTGCTTTGTCATGAAGGCCACGTGTAAACAACGTCATTAACCGATGTTATCCATCGAAGTGTAAATTTTATCCCTGCATATTCACTTACAGTCATTACTCTTTTTTACGACGTTTTCGGTTTTCGAAAATAGTGTCCAAAAAAGCAGCATCGTCACCAAAGGCTCATTTTTCTATGAGAATGGCCCCATTTTGGCCGAAAAAGGCGCAATCGTCCGAAAAGGCGTAAGGAATGTATTTAGCATTTCTAAGTTTAACTGCGTGAAAGACTCGATTTGCCGTTTGTTGGTTATTATTTGGTCTACGAGGGTCCAATTAGTTGATGGTTTACGCCACTTGTTCTTTTCAGACATTATGCAATTGAAAAAATACTATGATGAACTTTTTTATGAGAAGCTGTCTATCTGTTCTAATAAAACCGACCTAGAATTGCTGAACGAAAGTAGCGACGTAATAAAAATGATGGAAATCTTTGTCTTTTTATCGTTTTATCAAATGAGCTTGAGTTTTGCTGATAACTTCGATACCGGACATTTTGGACGTTCTTACAACGAAAGACGCGGGTTATATTTTTAGTAATAGTAACTTATAGTACTTTGTTAAGTTAGGACAATTTGCCATGAAAATGCTGCTCCAATAACGAAATAAAAAAATTCTCTGTAATTTTGTCAACAGCCACATTGAGCACCATTTTCATGGCCAATTTCATGGCAAATTCCCCTTATAGGTTATGATTTAAAATACTTAACCAAACATACCATTTATACAAATCTCAGAGCTTTTAAATGTAAGACCTAATTTCCTTGACCCTTTTCGTGAAAAATCATGTACAGTCCTTACTCTTTTTGGAACACTTTTTCGGCCAAAATGGGGACATTCTAATAAAAAAATGATTCTTTTGTGACGATGCTCCTGCTATATTTAAAAGTTTAGGAGTGAATTATCGTTTATTCGTTAACCGCAAAACTAAAATTTTCAAAAACGAAACACCCTGACATCAGTTGTCCGATTGAAAGCGAGAATCAAGGTACTGCCAAAAATATATATTCATTTATTTTTTATGTTTAATTTTGGTTATAGATATCCAAATAATTTTTGGCAGCGCAAATCTGTTTATCGGAGTGCAAAAACAGTTATGTCGGATGTACGATTCAGTGCGATAATGATGCACAATGTCAACGAACCTGTTACTACGACAGTGTAGACTGTGTCGAAAGTAAGAAAAATACGTTTTAACTTGACTTATTACTAATAGTAGTAAGATTCTTAAAAGTACTTATTAGCCTCATTTTTTAATAAGGAGAATTTGCCTTGAAAATGGTGCTCAATTAACGAAATAAAAAATTGCGGTCTTCGGCCAACGTTGATGAAAAAAAAGTGATGAGCAATCGATGGCGATCGCTCTTCGAGCACGCTGATTGGCCGACGATGGCCGAAAAGATCATTTTTTCGGTCAATTGGCCAACAGCCACATCGAGCACCATTTTCATGGCGAATTCTCCTTATTATTCTACTTTTGATTATTAAACATAAAACTAAGACTGTCCTTGTCACAGCAATTGTCCGGCTGGATGTCCGTGTTCAGAATTTCAATGTGCGACCTGCAAAGAACTAAATGCTCACGAAATTCAAATGGTAAATAATGGTTTAAGCATGTCCGACACCACGTGCGCTGTTATCTTATAAAAGTAATCAAAATAATGCAAAATAGTGAATTTGGGAAACCCTCTCAAAATTTGAAAATAAAATTGGTCAAATTTCGCACGATATGATGCAATTTCATTGAAATTTGGCACCGAGAAAATTATTTTACGTTACTGGTGCTTAAAAAATCTATGTTAAGTGCGCTATAAATTGTGACAAGACATTAACACAATGTTCACATAAATGTAGTTTTTCAAACTTGATGTGCATTCATAACTGTGTCAATGATGAGTACAGGCCAGTGTTGTAAACTTGATTCCATTTTGCGTTGGGATTTTACGTTGAATTTTCCACTAGCGTTAGGTCTAACGCTGTTGGCGTTGGGTTGAGACGCCTGAATGCCCCAAGGCAAATTTCCAACACTGCTACAGGCTATGCGTTAATTCATGTCCTTGCACAGAAGTTGACGAAATTATTTGTGAAGCGCCTAACGAACCTCCAACGACTAACCCTCCAACGACAGAAGCCCCAACGATCCCACCGCCAACGACAATATGGGGTATATCATTATGTTATAACAATATTGTATTACAGTATAACGCGCACCGAGTGCGCTCTATTGTTTCACAAAAAAAACTGAACAATAAAACATCAACTGGTAGAGCAAAAGCGGAGAGAATGAAACATTAAACCGCAGGGCGTAGGCTATGACACATTAGGTGCACTATGGCTCATAGACTATGAGTCATAGTCTATGAGCATATCTCGGAAATTGACAAAATCTCTCGACCCATTTAATTAAATGCCTAGGCATGCCTGATACAGTTGGTGTGGTAACGAGTTGACACTTTTTTCCGATTTTTTTTTCTGTCAAAAACTGTCAACTCGTTTCGAACTGTCACTTCATTCCGTCACTTTTGTTTTACTTTTGTCCGTTTTTGCCCAAAAAACTCCAAAAAATTGTCAGTTCGTTCCGAACTGTCAACTTGTTACGTGTCAACTCGTTACCACACCTATCTGTCTAAATTAAAAAAAAAACTAAATGTCTCAAAATTCTCCATTAATTGTTCGCGATTTTTTGGAGCGTACACGAAAAGACCGGATTTTTTTTAGAAAAAGTAAAAATGAAACATTAGAGCTCACCTAGTGTATTTGTTTTATATCGGTTTTTAGATGACATAATTAACGGTATAACGGTGGACGAATTAGAACAATTTGGTTTCCAAAAGTATTTTTCTGCTGATCCAGACGATAGTTTCATTACAAATAATATTCTGCCACCTGGCGGAAGTGAGTATGTGTTCATGGGATGTGGTATAAAAAACGCTGCTTCAATCCAAATGGGTATCATAGTAACTCCCAAGGAAATATTTGACCAGAAAGATTACCCACATCAACAAACTACGATTGCAAAACCGGTTCGGAACTTTTATGTTTATTACTCATCTGGTCCGAGTGAACCCATTGGATTTAGTGGCATACCCCAAATATATTTACATGATATTGACACATATGATAAGGAAAATGACACAAAATTGAGTGGTTGTACCACCAGCACATGCTTTGCTCTTTGGAGATGTGGGGCTAAAAATTGGATGGACCTTGTGTTACAAAATTACGAATTAGTATTTTACGCTGTTTAAAGTAGCATAATAAAATCAGACATTTTGTCAAATGTGTACTAGTTATGACTCATTAGTTATGAGTCACTCTTAGACGTCTTCCGCGACCATAAATTGCAAAAAATCATTTTGATGAAAAATGGCTGTATACCCCGGTATACACCACTTACCTGCCTAAAGTAACACCAAAATGAGCAGAAAAACTGTTACTTTAAGCGAATAGTGTTACTTTAAGCAGCGTTACTTTAAGCAGGCAAGTGGTATATATGATATGGGCCATATATGGTCATATATACATGTACAATCCCTGCTGCAAAAACGTTACAATTTGTGGCGCAAAAATTGTAACGCTTTTGGATCATGACTCAATTTCGTAACCCTTTTGGTACGGAAAAAATCTCCAGTCAACCTTTTTCGAATCACTTTTAGATCATGTCGTCACTTTGTAACGCTTGTGAAACAGGGACTGTAATACATGTAATATTGGGCTCAATTGTCCTTGCGGGCGCATGTAATCAATTGGATAACATGGAAAAGTGGTTTATTTGATAACTTAACAGTATTCAAAATCAGTTATAGTTCCTTTCTGCGAACGCTGTTCCCGAGTGTTAACACGATTAATTATTTCGTTAAGTGTTGTGTTGAGTGATACAGCATGATCCGTTAATGTTGCGTATAGGTTATTCTTTTCAGATAAATCGTTTTTCAAGTTGAACAGCTCATTTGTTTCTTTTTTTCAAGTTTTTAGATATCAGAATAAATTTCGAATATTTTAGCTAAAATTAATTTAGTCAAAACAATACTGGTGTGAGCAAAAAAGTGTCACCGAGCGAATTTCGCTTGTAGGTTTAAAACAGTACTCGGTCTTATCTATGGCTCGGTGACAAACTGACGACCCACACCAGTATCAATCAGATGTTTCCTTAATTATTGTTTTTTCATAAATCCACTAATAATTTTCCACACCGGAAAAAATTTTCTTGAGGTCAGGCCCTCCGGGTAGCCTACATTTATTTAAAATAATTAATTTGTATATAAGAACTTCTCCTGGAATCCATTTCCATTCGTTCAATCGCAACGCCAGACCATTTTTTGTACTATGATGAACAATAGGTCCAGTTGTTTTTCCTGTTGACTGTAAAGTTGCTAACAGGGAGGTATAAAGGAGAAAATCTTGCAGTTAGTTTGATTCTATCTGCAAATTCGTTACTTTTGCTAAGGAGCCTCAGTAGCCCCTCCGAGAATACTTATGAATTTTCAGTCCTTCATGCTCACGTATCCCGAGGTACATTTAAATTTGGTTTGAACATTTTTTTGAACCAAAAATAGGGTAGCATACACAGTGCTTACTCCTTTTTGGGACGTCTTCGGTTCTCGAAAATAGCGTCCGAACAAAGAGCATCGTCACAAAAAGAATCATTTTGCTATTAGAATGGCCCCCATTTTGGCAAAAAAAAACGTCCCAAAAAGGAGCAATCGTCCCAAAAAGGAGTAAGGACTGTACTCAATTTCTCGTTACTAGTCAACCCACGCCAATTTTTTAACCGACTCGCGGTATTTCTGTAAATTTTATTCAAGAATATATTTTAAGAAAAAATGTTATATTTACATCCCAGTCCCTAAAATTGAGCGGCTGTCAGGTGCTTCGTGACATGATAAAGGATCTGATGGATTTATGATATCTGCTAGCGTCCGATAAACGTCAATATATGTGGTGGTTTGGTCTGTCACCACTTTTGGCGCAAAACCATTTGGATAGTTCCAGATGAATGGAACTCGATGGCCAGCTTCATAAATTTCATTTTTGGCGCCGCGCAATTCGATAGTTTCACCATTAATGTCTAACGCAGCTTGATTGTGCCCAAATCTATCGCGGACCTAGACCCAGTGATCCCAAGAAGACCAACTACACCACCTGAGGGGTTATCTTACCTTTATAAACACTTAAAAAGTGGTAAGATAACCCAAATTTGGTAAGATAACCCGTCAGGGCGTTTAGTTTAATAATTGGAAATCACGATATGTTTTGGTCAAAAAAAT
>SCLG01000281.1:194494-204964 GCA_004367875.1 Oikopleura albicans
TAGTAATTGAGGAAACTTCGGAGTCGTCATCGGACTCGGATCGATTAATTGGAATATCAGAACCCGATTCATTTGATGCCAAATATGATTCGCTTACGGAAGTGTTAAGAAATTAAAATAAAACACCAAATGACTCGTTATATGCCTACTAAATTGGTTTCGAAATTGGTTTCGATGATAGGCTTACGCAAAAGCGTGGGTTACAGCTGGAAAAACTGATTTTTAGACTAGCCCTATAACGAGTAGCCCTATAACGAGTCATCTGGTGTAGTTCATTCGACAATCGACATTTTATTATTCCGCAGTTAATAAATACTAATTAAAATATTAGGTACCTATATGAAGTGTCCCCATAAGTGTCCCCAAACAAATATGACCAACAAAAAGCTCGCAAAAATAAGTCGACAATTGTTTCAGCGATTTTTGATTGTATGATTATTTTATCTTCAAATTCGTCATTATCTTTTTTTGAAATTTTTACCTTGTCTGAGAAGGTGTCGATTCTGAAAAAAATTCAAAAAAAATTGTATTTTTTTTTTCGCAAAGTGTTCGTGTCGAAAATTGGTTGGACCCTTTTATCAGCAATTTTTCGTACCAGCTCGTTTTCGCCAGATATTTGGGTCTATAGATCGATTCGTGTCGATTATCACGATGTGACCCTCAGAAGTTAAAGGTTAAAACACAAAAAAAGCTAATTCTTAACACTGACTAAGATTTTTCATAACAAATGAGAGATCTTGAATTTTGTATTTTATATCAAAATCGGCGGCAGATAGAGTCATATTATTATTATTATAAAATGCTTTAATTGGATTGTGCGTAGTTTTGTTAGAATTTGTACTCGCGGGAAGTTGACTTTCATTGATGTTTGTTGAAATCTCAAGCAATGTACCAGAAGTGGTTTTAGGTATACTGGTAACGATGGGTGCGTAGTACGGAGTCGTCGGTAAAGCTTGGCCGGTTGAAGAAGTTGTCATAAATGGCTGCTCTCCAAACACATCCGGTGTTGTTTCAAATGCTCCTGTGGGTTCTGGTACAACTGTTCCAATCGTAAAATCCGGTTCGGTAGTTACTTAGGGTGGGCTGTTCACGGTCAAAAATGGGAATACTCCCCTGAAGCATGTTTAAGGATTTTTTGATCAATAAAAACCGACAATTATTACAAAAAATATTTCCTACCGGTTTAGTTTCATGAAAATCGGCCGAGCGTTTCTAGTATACCGTGTCGGCATATTATAAGATGATATAAATTTTCATGAAGCTCAACCGGTAAAACCAATAAAAACCGGTTAACTGACAAAAAAAATCGGTTTCTTAACAAAGTTGGACAGCCTAACTTGAGGTTGAAACATATCAAGAAGTCCAAAAACATTATCCTTGAACGATTTTTTATCAGGTACAGTTGTTTCAATTGTTGGACTCGGTACAGTAGTGATGGCCGCCTCAAATACATCAAGAAGTCCGAATACGTTGTCTTTGAATGACTTTTTCTCAGGTTCAATTGTTGGGCTTGGTACGGTAGTAATAACTGGCTCAAATAAATCGAGAAGTCCAAAGACGTTATCCTTGAAAGATTTTGCAGCTGGCGACGCTTTTGTGCTGTAATGGGGTTTTGTATTCTGCTATTTTTTGAGTGATCAACACCCAGGTGCACCTAGTGGTAGACACAATTTATGAAACTAGTTATATAATATTAGGGCGGTGCCGCGGCGCTTCCAACTTAATTATCCGCGTAACAAAAAAGGAAGAACATTCTAATTAGTTTTTTTCGCGTTTCTATGGTAACGCGGCGTTAACGTTATGACGAAAATGTTGAAATATCGTCACAATTGCTGGTTTACGTATTAATGTTTTGTTCTGATAAGAGTTCGAGGCCGTTTTTGGTTTTGGTTGCAATTTTAGCTTACCGTGCCATTTTTAAGTAATGAAATAAAAATTGCGTTACGGTAATAATTTTGGTATTTTCAGTATGAACATAACTGGTTATAAAAACCCTAACTGACCGGTTTAACTGTGGTTATTTCTTCTTCATCGTTCGATTCGAAATTCAGCATTTTAAAAACACTATCCTTAAACGATAACGGTTTTTTGGTCTTATTTATCGGCGTTGTCCGTTTTCCGTCGGATTTCGGTTCTTTTGTCGATGAAATTAAGTCGCCAATTTTTTCAATTTCATTTCGATAAGTTTCATCATCTTCGAGTAGCTCATCAAATGCCAAATCTTTCTGTTTTTCCTCTTTTCGCCGTTTTTCCTCCTTTTTTTCTTTTTTCTTCGATTTTTTCGTTTTTTTTTTTTCGAAACCATTTTGGTCAGTTATGGCCCCAATACCAAGATCAGTTGTACCGGAAGCAAAAAACGGAGAAATCGTAGTTGTTGGACCAATTCCAAAATCAAATAAATCGGGGGTTGTGTCCAAAAAATCAAAACTCAAAAGCGGATTGGGTGTTGTGAATAAAAAATCCAACTCGGCGGCAGTTGTTAGTTCTGTTGATCAGATTTCAAATTTTAAACCCCATAAAACTGGAGTCGCATAATGTTGAAATAATTTATTCTAATAAATACATGGGATTCGCCTTTAACCGAACACTCGTTGACTGGCTAATTAAAAAAAAATAGTGGCCAGTTAACGTCACTGTTTATTCTAATCTAGCAAATCCATTAGCTTACACTATTTATAAAATTACTCAAATTTAGATTTTTCATCTTCTCGTAATATTAGGTTGGCCGCGTAACAAAAAAGGAAGAAATTGTTATTTGTTTTTTCGCGTTGCTATGGTAACGCGGCTAATCAAAATTGGCAACGCGAGACAATTAAGGTATTACTCGGAACATAATTTTTAGCTTTTTTTTTGGATTATATTTTCTAAACCTCACAAATAAGATGCTCATTTTGGTGCCAGAGAGCATTTTCACCGTGAAAAGCTTTTTAATTCAAAAAAATATTTCGTTATTAGAAATTCGTTATTTACCAACCGAACATCATACCGTACATTTGAATTTCAAATGTTTTTTTCCGGGCGGGAAAAAATCGAAAAATTAAAGAAATTCTAAAAAAATCTGTCCTGGAAAGATATCAGTATTGAGGCAAAAATTTTCATCAGTTTGATCAATACAGTCACTTTTACCATTGCAGATAACTTTACGGTCGACACAAGATTTGATGTTCATACAAGTGAACTTATCATTACCACACACTTAAAAATTATTTTAATTAAATAAATTTTGTAAATTAATTGTAACTTACAATTATTACAACTTTTTTTGTAAAAGGTCACCTCGTCCAATGCAATTGATATGGAAGCTTGGGTTGTTTGAACAAAAAATTGCATATTGTAGTTGTCCCCGGTGCCCAATAAGGGCACTCTCACTTGTGTCCAATCACGGACGTCAAAACCTAAACTTGTCCAAACGGTTGATTCGCTTCCCGTATTCATATTGTATAACTTGAGGGAAAATTCATCAACCATTCCATGTTGTTGGAAATAAAACTCGGCACAGTAATCTTGATTTGATTTCTTAATTCCCGAATACTTGGCATACAGATCTCGCCAATTAAATTCAAACAGCTTTTGTTGGCAAAAAGTATTTGGTCGAATTGGCCGATAGGAGAGATTAATCTGTTCTTAGCCAATCAGCGTCAAATGTTATCAATTTTCATAAAATAAATCAATAAAAGAGTCGTTGCTAGTAGCTTTCAGATACATCATCAATTTTTTTTCAAAAAAATGCTGTTTGAATTTTAGTTGCGATGACGTTATTAAATAAAAGTTATAGGCTATAATTTATACTCATCGTTTAACATAAATTTCCGCCGTTTCTTCCTCTCGTATTTTCTAGATAGCATTATTCGAGTTTTTGAAGTTCGGAAAAAACTCGAGTTTGGCCATCTAGAAAATACGAAAAAACGACGGAAATTCATGTTAAACGCTGAGTAGCATAAACTATGATGAAAGAGTAATCTCAATTTTTGTGATCAAAAAATATGAATGACTTGATACTTATTTATTTTTATAAGTAATTAATTTTTTTTTTAAACATTAAAATATACGCATCCAAGTGGCGCAATGATAATGTATATATCGCGCTTTGAATTAACCAGTTTAATAACATGTGACATAATACGCGTTGTTTATGTTTCTGTCAAGGATTGTTTAGAAATGTTTATCAAACGCGCTGGATGCCAAGTATCTTCAAAATTTCGATGCTCTGATATAATAGTTACAACTAATTTATTTTTAATAGGTTTTTTCAATTTTACTTTGTGCCCGATTTCAATCTCCCGCTGCGCGCTCAATCGGTTTAATTAGGACTGTTCTATAGATGGATGACTCTACAAATAAGAACAAATTTTTGATTTTTTTCCAATTATACAATTGTGTAACTTTTGAAATGTGCTTAAATTTTGGAAAATTGGTAAACTTTTGGGAAATTGGTAAAATTTTTGGAAATTATTAAAATTTTGGGAAATTGGTAAAATTTTTGAAAATTGGTAATGTTTTGGAAAATTGGGAAAAAAAGTATTGGAAAGTTGGTAAACTTGAGTATAGTTATTACGCTCATTTCAGGTACAAAACGTGGATGTTTTTTAAGTATGAACTTTTAGTACATTTTTTCGAAAACCATTACTATCAAAGACGCATCCCTTACTATAATTAGCACTCTATTTCATAAGATTTTGCAAATCAAATTCCTTTTGCCGGTAATAACTGAATAACCGGTGACTCTATGGCAGATACGGTAATTTTACTGGTTTCTTGAAATGACGCAAATCCGCCATTTCTGCCAAAACTTTTGGTTCCGACTCGATTTTCGCGTTTAATTTTCCATGTTTTATCACTGAGCAAGGTTTGCGATACCCAGCCGGTACAAAAATATTGCAAATCAAAGCTGCAATGAAAAGCCTGGGTAAAGTTTTTGACCCCAAAAAATGCCAGCGAAAATAGTAGTCTGAAGCAACTCATCATGAATATTTTCCAGAAAACATATCTCAATTTCTCAAACAAAATGTTTCTCGGTTCTTTTGTTATTTTCTTAAAGAAACAAATGTGAACGAAGATTGAATTCGAGATGATGCATCGGAACAATTTTATTTTTTGGAACTAAATTTTAAGCCAATCGCCGCTGAAAGAAACCGTGCAGAATTTTTAATAGTAAAACGGCAAATAATTTTTATCATATTACCTAAGGCGTAGACATACTGAAAGTTTTTTTTTCAAAAAGCAGATTAATGGCCAGATGGTTCTTTTTGTGAAACTTTCTCCGCCCCTAACCAAGGTTGTCGTTATATGGCCACCCCCAAAAAACACTTTACCTTAATGTACTTAAAAAAAACTGACTTGACCTATGTGAAAAAATCGAAATGTCCAAAAAAAAAGTAAAAAAAGACATGATTTATTTGGTTGCAAAACTAACTTGACCTTAATAGTAAACTTGACCTTATAGTATAAGGTGTTACATTTTAACTGCTTTAATGTCAAGTTAGTTTTTTGGCCAAATAAATCGTGTCTTTTTTTACTTTTTTTTTGGAGAGTTCGGTTTTTTCACATAGGTCAACTCAGTTTTTTAAGGCTTATATACAGGGCTTATATACAGGCTTATATACTTATGTAGGTTTCTTTTTCAAACTACACCGGGTGCGCAGTTATCGGGCGTCCAGTTATCGGGCGGGTTTGCGCTGTTATCGGGCACCCTTTGTTGTTATCGGGCGGTTTTTCTCCATATTTTTGGATATATATGACCAAATTTCCCGCTCGTGCTGTTATCGGGCACCCTCGTACTGTTATCGGGCGGTTTTTTTACCTTATTCCGCTTCCGCCCTGAGCAGTTATCGGGCGCCCGATCAAGGTTTTTTTGTCGCGAAACCCGCCCGATAACTGCGCACCCGGTGTATTTTAAATTTTAGAACGGTAGAAAAATGAGTATAAAAGTTATATCCAATTTGGATACCCTAACGTGTACCCGTGACTTGCACCGTCGCTCAATTTCAAAACGCCCACATGGAAGCAAACCAATCAGCATCCAAAAACAAAATAGGGTGGATTATTATTTTCTTTTGCTTTTCATTTTGATTATTTTTTTTTCAAATTTTTTCGGCCGTTAGTGAACTTATGCTTTGTCATATGATAGTAGTATTACAGTCCTTACTCTAAATACGGACGATTTGATTAAACAGTAGAGTGGACAAAACGGTTTATTACTTTTCGTCGGCAGTAAATAGTATTGACTCGGGTATATACATTAAAATATAATTTACAGTCCAGTGATTTCACTGTCGTTTTTTACAATATTGCAAATCATGCTCTTAGCTGTTGCCGGCTGTTAAACCAACAAATGTTTTTGCTCGATAATTCATCGGTGAATTTGTCGGACATTTGGCATCTTCATTATTAATCCACTTTTCACATTTCTTTTCTAGTAAACTACAAATTTTTATATTACAGTTCATCGTAAATTTCATTGAAGCCGCCCCATCGCCAACAATAAAACTCGTAAATTTGAATTTGGAATTTTCGCTCACAATTTTACTTTTCTGCAATTGTACAGTCCCAAACGCTTTTGAGTAACAATTATCGTGAATAATGTCAACATAAGCGCGACGATTTCGCCCCTCAATTTGACACTTGTCAACATAAAAGCCGACTGTTGAACTGATTGTTTTAACCCTCCATTCAACTTGGGCGTAAATAGTACTTCCGATATATAATCTACTGCTGCCGACTGATTCGGAGAAATTTGGATCACTGAAAAGTTTCACCGAGAATCCTTGGGTTAGATCGCCAAATTCGATGGCACTTCCGGCAGCCTGTCATGTGGGGTTCGAAATTCTAGTACACCAACTAACCATTTGAATTAGCAGAAAAAGTGTTAATTCAAATGCAAAGTGTTAATTCGAATGGTGGTGGTATATTTCCTCACGTTTCAACATCTTAAACTCAGAAAAATGTTTGGCATGTAAACTTTCCCACATACATCACCTACCTAACTAAGTTAACACTAAGTAAATTACCAATCTTTAAGTAAGTTAACACTAAGTAAGTTAACAATTTTCAAGTAAGTTAACACTAAGTAAGTTAACAATATTCAAGTACGTTAACATTAAGTAAGTTGAAAATCTTCAAATAAATTAACACTAAGTAAGTTAACAATTTTCAAGTAAGTTTACACTAAGTACTTTAACACTAAGTAAGTTAACAATTTTCAAGTAAGTTTACACTAAGTACGTTAACACTAAGTAAGTTAAAATTTTTCAAGTAAGCTAACACTAAGTAAGTTAACACTAAGTAAGTTAAAAATCTTCAAGTAAGTTAACACTAAGTAAGTTAACAAAAATTTTGGTCGATTTTGAAAAAAAAACGTCTAAATTCATGTCAGTTAACAGTTTTTTCAGGTTTTCCAATTTTGCGGATACGCACTACTCAACTAAGTTAATAGTTTTCACTTTAATTTTGTTAACTTACTTGGTAAGGCGGTGTACCTTACTTGCCAATATTTTCCAAATCAAACCCTGGCCTGAACCGCATGAACGGCATAATCCGAGCTACTTACTTTGACCTCTTGTCTATAGGCACACTCAAAGAGTACAGAGGCTTTTCTCATTGGACTGTCAACATGCACCATTAACCCATCAATGGCAATATTTTCTTTAGCAACCACAATCTGAATACCGAGCACTAAATACGTTACGTTTTGTATTTCTCGGGTTTCCACGTTCATTGCACATGCGCCCAATGGGCACACTGTTTTCCATCTGCCATTATCCCACCGTACCCTTTGTTCATTTTTGCCAAATGGTTTACTTTGATCGTTTTCATCAATTCCGTACAGTTTTGATGAAAAGTCTACGTGAATTGCGTCCCATTCGCAGTTAAGTTTAAAGCAAGCCGCCGGCCCTTTTAAAACTTCACATTTTCCATTTTTATATTCCCAACATTCCGGACATTTATGATCTTGAACTTCATCACTTCGCATTAACGATCGCAATAAGGCGTCATTATCTGGCGACGGCAATGTACTCCATTTTATATTTCTCACGACGCCGTTTGCCGCATCACTGTTTTTATCGCTTTCTCAAGGATTATACATGGGTAGGCCAGCTGGGATTTTCGCCCGATTTTCTAGTTCCGATTTATGGAATCCGATTTACGAATTAAAATAACTTCTAAGGATAATCGCAAACTCCGAATTGTACCGGTTGGGCATAAAACCGGAATAAAAAAACAAAACAAAAAACGTTAAAATAAAAAACGTTAAAATAAATATAGGTTAAAAAATCGAATATTAAACGACCCCGAGTTTTAACTCCTAGAAGCCCATATTGACAATTATGTGACACTAATTGACGCACATTTTTCTACATATTTTGAACATGCAATTTTTTCACATGACACAAAATATGTTCTACAAAATGAGTAACAAAAATAAAAATGTAAAACCCTAAACTGATCCACATTTTTTCATCATTGACAAGAATTGGGGTTAAGTTTATGTCGGAATTTACGAGCTCATCGTTCAGGTAAACTTTCAAGTAGTATATACCATCTTTCGCTTCTTGTGAAATTTTTATTCGGGTCCAATTTGAATTATCGATAAAAGAGCACCCGCCGGTCAGATTAGCACATTTATGATCTTGAGTACAATACTGACCAACACAGCGCATTTCTGGATTTTCTGGCGTTGGTTTAACCGGTATGGTGCCATTAATATCAATAATGTATGCAGGATTGTTGTTCGCATAAGTTTCAATACGCAACTCGCCTATATTCGTCATGGACACTGATGGCAGTAAACTACCTTCATCACTTTTTCCGACACGAATGATATTGTTCCATTTGTGGTGACCGTGACCTCCTCGAAAACGTCGTTTGGGAACCACGCCCAAAGAAATGACTTCAAATGATAATTCGAAATGTTCGTAAACTTTTCCGATTGTTCGTACTTGGTTATCTGGAGTTATCAACGTGCCATCTGGTGAACAAACTGTCACGTTGTGGTTGCAGGAGTAACCAGGAATTGGCTGACAGAAAATGCGTCCTAAGACTTCTTTGCATGCGCTGTTATCCGGACAGGCACAACCGACAGTGACTTTCTCTGATCTCGACAACATTCTTTGGGAAATTATGTTATTCTCATTCAACGTTAAATTGTGGGCTGCAGTAGTCGTCATTATCATTGACATGGTCGGCACTGTTGTCGTACTTGTGATAAATGTGGTTGTTGTTAGCGTTGTGGCTGTTGTGGTAGTTTCGTTTGTTGTTATTATTGTAGTCGTCGTTTCGCTTGTGGTAGTTGCTGTGACTGTTGAAATTTCTATTTTTGTGGTAATTTTAGTGGATTCTTTATTACTTATTGAAGTGGTTGTTGTGCTGGTAGTTGTGGTTGTGGTCGTGGTTGTGGTCGTGGCCGTAGTTGTGGCCGTGGTTGTGGCCGTGGTCGTGGTTGTGGCCGTGGTCGTGGTTGTGGTCGAGGTTGTGGTCGTGGTTGTGGTTGTAGTCGTAGTTGTAGTCGTGGTTGTAGTCGTGGTTGTAGTTGTGGTTGTAGTTGTGGTTGTGGTTGTGGTTGTAGTTGTTGTTGTGGTTGTAGTTGTGGTTGAAGTTGTGGTTGTAGTTGTTGTTGTGGTTGTAGTTGTGGTTGTAGTTGTGGTTGTAGTTGTGGTTGTAGTTGTGGTTGTAGTTGTGGTTGTAGTCGTAGAGGTGATCGTGGTTGTAGAAGTACTTGAATTTGGGGTCGTAGTTCTCCTTGCGGTTGTAGCTACTGTTGAAGTTGTGGTCGTTGATGTAGTTGTGGTGGTGCTTGTTGTGGTTATTATTTCACATATATTATTTTCGAAATTGAAAGCGTATTTATCAGCACATTGGCAGTCAGCTTCATATGTAAACAAGTCGACCGTAAAAAACCGTGGTTTAAAACTACACTCATAAACATTCGGTCCAACAAAAATACATAACTGTTGATTTTTATTCTGGTTAATTTTACAAGCATTTGAGTCGAGACACTTCTGTCCCTCGCAATGATACCCAAGATTAGCTTCGCAAAAAAATCCTTCTTGTTTTTTTGCACAATTTGAAAATGCGGGACATTTTTCATCGCATCCGTCGACACAGTTGTTGTCTTCCGCGTCGAAAATTTTACCCCCGGAACATTCACATTCGTAATTGATCGTTCCATTTTTTAATAGATTTACAACGCATTCCTTCACATTTTCTCTCACAAAAACGCACTCTTTTATACCGGTATATTTTTCACATTTACCATCGTCCCAACAATCATGACCTTCACATCGGTAACCCTCATCAGGATTACAAGTGTAGCTGCCGTGTTCATTATTACATGTTGAGAATTGGGGACACATATCTGACCAATCATTACACTCGTCAATATCGGTACAATTATGAGTATGTAGGTTGAACTCCAGACCGGTTGGACATGTACATGATACTGGCGCTCTTACTATATTTAACTCGCTTACTATA
>SCLG01000281.1:218019-230354 GCA_004367875.1 Oikopleura albicans
GTGTAACGATTTTCGTGCGTTTTCGTTCGATAATAAAGTTTCCCGAGTGGATCAATGCCAAAGACGCCCTTCACGCCGGCCGTTACTTGCGTCATGGACTGTCCCGGAATATTGTGCCATTTGTCACTGCCAGCTAAGCTCCAACAGACCCCGTTGGTTTTTGTCGTTCCCCATAGTTGTGCTTTACTAGGGTTCAAACAGGCTTGACCGGAAGTGACCGGAAATAAAAAATAATCAAAAAATATACCGGTAAACCGGAGTAGGGTATTTTGGCAACCATATGGTCGCGAAATCCTGTCTCAAACACCATTGAGCGATCATTTGGTCGCGAAGTCAAGTTTTGATATACAAAATTGTGGTCGCGAAATTACTTAAAACAAGTTTTCAGCCAACAAAATTGTTCGTCAAAATACCTTACACCGGTAAAACCGGACGAATAAAAATTTCCACTTCAGAATATCAAATATTGAACCCGTTGCTTTACTGCAGTTTTCGTTACCGTCACACAAATCAATTACATTACATGTATTCCCGTCGCCCATGTAACCTTCTTTACATTCGCAGAAAATACGATCATTATCGCTCTTACATATCGCATGTACACTACAGCCCCCATTCTGAGTAAGACACGACCGCCCGTGAACTTGAATAATTCGGGCCTGACCGCCGACACGTTTCCAGTCAAGTTTCAATTCGTCATTCTCAAATCGTGTATTATAACTGGTGAATATTTCATTGTTTTTATTTGTACCCCACAAGTTATAATTTCCAACATCAATCTGCTCCAAAGACCCCGGTATGCGTTGCCATCCAGTACCTAGACACATTTTTTTGACACAATTGTTTTCAGTGAAAATGTCTGGTCCTATTTGTAAACAGTTTTCACAACAATACTACTAATGAACGCAAATTTTCTATCTGGTCGCAATTTGGTTTTATTAATTTGATTTTTTTAAATACAAAAACAAATGCAAGTGGATCAAAAGATAGCTTGTAAAAAACGTGTGAGCGCTTTTTTTGTGGAGACACTTCGGGTAAAAAGTCTTGAAATTTTCAAATTTTAACTCTTGGGGTCACTGTGTGAAGATCGTCACACAACGGCCTACTTGTCTTCATATCTCCTCAAAACGGTCTTACATCAAAAATTCCTGATGGGTTAAACCAAATTTCATGGAGATAACTTTGAAACAAAAACCGGGAAATTTTTTTTTCAAAAATCACCTGATATGACGATTTTTGATTGGTCTGGGTGGATTCGTCATGCTGAAGTACCCCGTAAAAAATTTGCGAAGTATTTTATCCTTTAAAAACGGCTATAATAGGCCTGCGTGATGATCATCACATAGTCTCCCCTACGGGTTATACGAACACATGTGAGTCACATGTGAGTCACATGTGAGTCACATGTGAGTCACATGATGTGACCCACTGGAGTTAAAACGCTTGAAAACTACCAAAGAAACTTGGCACGTCTTTTTTCACCAGAGGTTTTTTTTTCTTTGTCCTGTGATTTGTCCAAAATTTCGTCCAAAAAAGCTTGTGTCAGAGAAAACGTTAATCGAAAATGTAATGATTTGGTGAACTCATGTAATTTCCCAAAAAAACCTGGCCCTTATGAAAATAAGCTTTTCACAAGAAATGTGATTAGAAATTCAACGAAAAAAATTCCCTTTGAAAAATATTTTCTCTGAAAGACCAGGCTCCATGTTATTACAGTATGAGGTATAATAACATGCTTCTCGCTTTTTTGACTTTTTAAGACTATTAGAATACAAAATGCGAGAAAGCGCGAAACACGTTATTTAACCCCCATACAGTATGGGCCATACTGTACAGTATAGGGTCAAATAACGTGCTTCTCGCTTTCTCACAGTCAGTATTCCATTCTGAACTCAAAACGTTACCTGAGCTCCTTGGGTTATCGTAGGTTCCAGAACGATAAAATATTTCGTTGCTTTCGTTGATGGCGAATACCCCAAATGCTCCGCAAGTTATATATTTATAAAATTCATCGACTGCTACCCAAGAAGTTCCTTGATCTGCACTTTGGTAAACCTGATTTTCGGCGCTTATACTCCACATGGTACTACTATGCTTACAGGCTGAAATTTGCTTCAGATTTGTGTTTATTTGACGCCAATTAAACGTTGATAAAACTTCATTTTCAAATGTGTAATCACTCATAGCATAGGCTTTAAGGTCATCGAAAATGACAACGATCTCGGAAGAGCCAGATGAGACGTATTTGACGTTTTCAATAAGTGACTGCCAGGTACCTCCCGTCGTGTTTTGATTTTTATAGGTGCCTTTAAGGGTATTCATAACAGTGCTTTTAGTTCAATAAACGTTCGAAAAATCATGACAATTGCTCAAATTTAGACATTTTCGTCAAGCTAAGAGAACAAAAAGTAAGCCATAATCACCATTTTTTCGGGGAAAAAAAGTTTTTCGAAAAAAGGGTGAACTTGAGCCAAAACTGGATTAGCCCATTACAATCCACTTTTTAATTTTACATCGAATGGCCAAATTATTTTTTTTCGGAAAAAAAAAATTGTGGTTATGGCTTATTTGTTTTTCTAGACGTGTCGAAATAAAACTAAAACAACTGTTAGTCATAAAGTTTTAAAATGGTGACACGTTAGTATGTATACCCACCTTGTTTATAACTAAGGACCCCCTCTATATCAACACCAAATACGCCATGTTGGCCAGCAGATATTTGCACCATATTGTTGGCGGGAATTTGTCGCCACTTTGAGTGCGAAATTCGCCACCAAACTGTACCATCTTCTTTCACCGACCAAAAGTGGCTACCAGTACAGTCGGTAACCGTACAGTAATCAATGGGCACAAAACTACATGTATCTTGATTGCAAAAATTATTGATGCATTGAGGGCCTTAACCCAAGATGTGAAAACTTGTACGTCCCTACGCAGTTATCCGGCAGTTATGGGTCCGTTTTCAGAGATTTTCGTTTTAGTGTTTTTTTTCATAGCGAAAGTGGCCCGATAACTGCACACGGTTGCGAGTTTTTTTTTTTTTTGATGAAGTTTTTGAATAAGCCGACTGTTAATCAGAAATAATTTTTTTAAAGTGATGAAATCACAGGAAAAAACACGCAAAAACCGCACTAGCAAAAAACACTGTGATTTTTTTTTTTGAGGTATGGTCACTAAAATGACAGTTTCACATCCCATGCCTTCACATTTGAATCCTATAAGCGGCGCACATGTAAAACCATCATTAGTATGGTACTCGCATCTCGAATTTGGTGGACACGTACCAAGAATTAAAATCCCATCTGTACATTCTTCTGCTAAAACCACCTGTAAAAGAGGGATCAGCCAAATAATCATGGCTTGTTTTGGGTCACGAAAAATCACAAAATTATTCAAGGACTATTCTATCTTCTCCGTTTATAAAAAAAAATATAGACAATTTCAAAAACTTTGAAAACTTTGAACATGGTTGTACTAGTTCGAAGTTCGGACTCCGAACAATTTATGGTTCCGTATATTCATGGAAAATTAACCTGCGCAGGCTGCGCCCTTATCTGGCCAAACTTACATAATGGGATTATGTTTGAACGCGAGTTGACCAAATAATGGCGCATTGGGCGTTAAAATAGTTTCAAAAAATACATAAAATCGTTGTTTATATTAAAATTAAATGATGACAAATTTCGGCTTTCGGCGAAATTTCGTGAATTCGCTTTTTTCATATAAAAAACACCATTATTAATAATAATAATAAATCTTTTTCTCTGAGTTTCTCAATTTATGCTCTGACAGTTATTGTCGTGACCCGATTTCTCTGTTCAGCTGTCCGGTACAGCCCGTACCCTAATTTGGAAAACAAAAAATGAAAAAACGGGCATTGTTTTAACTTGTGCACTTTTATAGACGGCCGAATACGATGGTGGCAGTAGAATGTTATAATTATAGCCGCATGTTTTTGGATCATTAATTAGATCAATTTATAACTTGGTATACAAACTTATGAATACCGTACACGCGAATTGGATTTTAAAATTGCATACATTTTAATCCTAACAATTCTTGGGAGGTTTAGATTGAGTCTCAGTTTCGAATTTAAAGCGCTGATTTTTGAAAATTGGAATGAGATTACCGGGTCAATTTCCCGTCAATTTTCACAATGCGCCCCTAAATTAGGGGCCCTATATTATTATAATAATACATACTATCCTATACAGTCCTTACTGCCGATTCTTGTACTATTTCTTGGGAGCGCCAAGTAAGGGTAAGTTTCGTGTTTTTCGGAACTTACCTTCTCTTGGCTCCCCTACCCCTACTTGGCGTTGTCACTTTTTATATTTTCATCTTACTTAGAGATGATATTGACATCTTTATCAAATTATTTTTACTGATAATATACAGTCCTTAACCGTTTATCGGACGCTCATTTATCGGACGGTTACTCATTTATCGGACGCTTACTCATTTATCGGACGCTTTTTGGTCAAAATGGGGTCATTCTAATAAAAAATGACCTCTTTTGTGACGATGCTCATTTATCGGACGCTATTTTCGAGAACCGAAACCGTCCGATAAATGGTTAAGGACTGTATTTTAATTGCAAAAATAATTATATAGGGCAAAAATTTTTTTGACTTGAAGGCCCTTATTTGCCTTTATTTGGCCTTACGTTACTTGGCCTCGAAATGAAACCGACCTTTACTTGGCGCCTCCTGTTGGACTCTGTGCCTTAGAAAAAAACGTCATCGGTATCACAGTACTTTCACTTTTAAAATTAAATATATAGTAAACAGGTACAAATTATTATATTTAGAAATGACTAGGCCAGCTAGATGGGTACACTGCAAAAAAAAACTTCTCAATACTTGTTTGATGGACAAATATGGACTACTTGGTTCACAAAATAACATCACGTATAAAAACAGCAAAATGTGCAATCATTATTTATATCCCATCTCAAATCCCAATTCCGAAAAATGTGATTTTTTGGTTGTTGCTGTTTAACTTATAAATGGTGACCTTTTTGAAACAGTAAACGGTTGGAAATTGCACAACTTGGTCCTAAATCGGGTGTTTTGAAAACAGAACAGTTTTTACTTGACCGACTATGTTCATTCACATCAAAAGGGGGGGGTTGTTTTTTATTATTTTATTTTTTAGATAATCAGTCTGGATAATTTATTCAATGTACCTCCGGTATTTTTCAATTTCAAAATGCCAAATGAAGAACATTTATATGCTGGGGTAACAATTATGTTTACAGCACACACGTTCATTCAATTTAGCGTCCATAGACCAATCAAATCCTTAATGTATAAACACTCCATATATAATTTAGAATTATTTTAGAAACGTTTTAGGGTAAAAATAGCGGCGTAATTTGGAGATAGTTGAAGCTATTTTTTATACAATAGTTGAAACAGGGATCGGTGAGTTTAACTTACATACAGTCCGGAATCTCTAGATGTGCATTTTCGATTTATGAAAAACGTGCACATCTAGAGAGATATGAAGAGGTACAGTTCGACAAAATCGGCCTGAAAAAGGTGCACATCTAGAGGTATTTACAAATTTTCGTAAAAAAAGCGCACATCTAGAGAGACCTGACTGTATCTCACAAAAAATGCAACGCTGCTAAAGACCCGATTTGGTTAGAGCTACCGTGTGAGTTTCATGAAAATGGGCTTCGCGGTTCTAGAATAAACCAATCTCGTTTTTCATTTTATAATACAGAGCGTACAGAGAAAGTGGGTAAAATGTAAAGGAAAATTGGTCGATTCTAGAAATTAGTATAAATAAACGTTCTATGTGATCTTAAACGTTCTATGTGATCTTTATTGGTATCGAATACAAGTAATCAAGAAATTACAGTGGGAACTCGGGAACGCGGAAGGCTGTTCAATTGCTTGTTTTGAACGTGTAGCAAAAATCTGTTCTCATCCATATTCTCCACATACAGCCAAATGTTTTCCGTTGGGGCCCGAAAAGTGTGCTCATTGCCCTCCTTGCAGCTCTGCAATTCTCACGTCGTTTAGTGTTGGACTGATTCTCCTTATAAATCCTTAAGAAACGCATTGAATTCCGAGTTTGTACAAAACTTATAATACAAAATTTATAATCAATAAAATTATAATACGGAACTGTTCATGCAATAAGATAAACAAAAAAGAGTGGCGAGGCTTTCTTACGGATATTGAAGGTTTCCGATTTTGAAATGACCTTCGAATTCTCTGTGCGAGTACCCGTGAAAGTGAGGTTCATTTGCTGCACCACACTCGTAGTAGTCTTTCGTTGTGATTATCATTATCAATATTACATTTTCCAAAGAATAGGTAATCCATAGCGCGAACGAACACTAAGTATTTTTTGGAAATTTCATTCAATTGTTAAGATAAAGGATTCAATTAAGAGGTTTCTAATCTTACCTCTCAGGGGGAAGGAGTTTTTGGGAACCCATAGGGGGAAAATGCGTTTAAATGATCACGCACTTAAAAATTCACAATAATTCGCAATAATTCAAAAAACTGGTAAAGCCAAGTTGTAGAGCTCGCCAAAGTACGTCGATCTGATTATTCGAAATTGATTTGGTCCACCAGGGCCCCCTAGAGAGCTGTTTGAAATCTCCAACCTACGCAAAAAAACACCGTCAATCGACTTTTCTCGAAAAGTTGAGGGGGGTTAGCAATACCCGTTTTGCCCTACGGGGCCTCCATATGCCTTAAATTGACGAAAAAACCCAGTTGCGTGTCTATTTACACGCACTTTCCCCTGGGAGTTAGATCTAGATTTGATCAAACATTTCGTAAAACAATTATTTGAAAAAACGGAAAATATTATACGAAGTCTTGATAAGAACGAAAATTGATTTCGATAATTGAAAAGTTAAATCACAATCCTGCCAGCGCTTGCATTGCAAAAATTGAAAAAAATGATAAAAATTTCATCTCGAAATCAGAGTGACTTGCAACGTAAAACTTTTTAATTTATAGAGATTATTATTTAGCTTTTGCACTGATAAACAAATGACCTCTCCGACCTCATCGACCAAAATATGGTGTGTTTTTCTTTAAATACATATTGATGACCATTTGAAGACAGTTTATATGCAAATATTAAGCGTAAACAGTGATTCTGCGGAAAAGTTTCAAATGTGAAAACGAGACTTTGAATGTAAATAGTCGGATTAAAACTAATCGTGAAATCGTCCAATTATTTTGAAGTTCGAAAACGGTCGTCAATGTAAAAATATTCACCTCCAATAAAACTTGTCTTCGCGATCAATTATGAATCGACGTTCACCGAAATACAGCCATCTTGGGGAAATCTAACTGCCTTTGACTTTGAAATATTCAAAAGTCCTCAGCTTCATAATATGTGACCTTAGAGATGTATAACGATCTAGTCGTTCATGGAAATAAATATCAAATTTTTTGAAAATCAAAAACAAATAAAAAAAACTGGGACGTTTCGGGGACATTGGGACGTTTCGGGGACGAGGACTGTATATAATTTTTGTTTAAAATTCTCGACGGATTACCCTTTATCACATTTGCCTTTATCCACTTTATTTTTTTTTTTTTGCCGACAAATTACCCTTTAGACAAATTCCGCTTTCGACCATTATTAATGGTATTAAATACATGATACCAATTCAGTCAGTGCCCTTATACTGTTTACATCGTTTTATGAATAGTTATCACAAGTTAAAACGAAAAAACACATTCAAAAATAATTTATTGCAGTAAATTCCAAAAGCACGTTTCGTATAATGGAAAGCAGGTAGATTCTATTTATGGGAAAGAAAAAAATAAGAAAAACGTTGGTCAGAAATATGTGTCATAATTACATGTGCTGTAACGTTTTCACAATGGACGTTAAGACTAAAAACTTAGGTAGACCTGAAAATTGACAAGTAAAATTGATGAATTCGGGGACCAATGAATGAAAAATTGAAGCGTTTGGCCAATGACGACTGAACTCAAATGTTTTGACCAATCAGCGTGCGAGAAATATCTCACTTTTTTGTCACTCTCTCGTCATTGGCCAAACACCTAGCTTTTTATTTGGGTTATTGGTCCCCGAATTCATCAGTTGAACTCCTTATAGTCGTTAAAATGTACAGTTAATAGAATCAATAATTAACGAGTTCAGTTGCGAGATAAGGTTTTTTTTTGCGATTGAACGAAGAAAAGGTAATAAAGTTCAATAAGTGTTAAAAAAGAACTTTCGCTAAAAATGATTAGCGGATTTTTCATAATAAACAGGCGCCGAATGCGTGCCAATTCCTTTGTACTTTGTAAATTTGTCCGCACTTTTCCATTTGTCATTTCCGAGCTGCTTAAATTCGATGACCCCATGTGTTAATGAATCTTTGCCTTGGGTATGAGGTAGAAAAGACCCCCTCAAAGACTGGTTGTCCTCGTCTGGTGACCCACCAATGTACATTTTTGTTATTTCGGCCTTTGGAATGTGAGCGTTCTTTTTTAGATGATCGAATTGGACAGTATGGCCGTCGAATTGCATCTAAATATTTTATATTTTATTTGAAAAATTTTTTTTGTATAAGGTCGATTAACTTTAAAAGTGGTCTCGAATTAGCGAAATAAAAAAGAGGTGGCCAAATAAAAAAAGAGGCGGCCTCTCGCCAATGGCGACAAAGGCTCAACAAAAAAGTGATGAGTAATCGATTGATGTATCGCAGTACGGGCGCGTTGATTGGCCGGATCGATTCTTTTTTTTCTGTCAATTGGTGTCGATTGGTCATCAATTTTTTTCGAGACCACTTTGAACGTTAATCGACGTTATTAGATTATTTTTGATTATTTGTGGTATTTTATGATAATATTTGATAACTTTTGATAATTTTTGATAATGTTTGGTAATTTATTATAATTTTATACTTTTTTATCCGTATTGACGTAAGAATAACATACATTTGCCCAATTCGGCATTTTGCAATTTGGTGAAAAACACATTCTGACGATTATCCTATGGGTTTGTTGATTGCAGACGGATGGCGGAAACTCTTCACATTGTCTATCGGAGCCTATTTGTATAAATTCGTCATAATCGGATCCAAACGAGATTCGAAGTCGCCCGCTCTGGGTATAAAGCCGAACCGGACCAAATTTGAAAATCGTACCCTGAGGCGATTCCATAATAACGCTGAATTTAAATGTCACAAGTTCAAGCACTTGGATTCGTCTATCTTGCAATATGTCACTAATGTCGATTTCGCCAAATCCAGTGCCGTCCGAATAAATGCCTTTTTGGACGGCAGCGGCGCAACAGTCGGCACACTGGTCGGGCAATTCTTGCTTAGGGTATGTGTCGAAAAATTTTGAGCTCAGTTTAAAACAAGCGTCCAAAAGATCGACCGATTTTATCACATAAGCTCGACGGGAATTTCCTTTGGGACTTGGACGGCCTCCAAAATGCATCTAAAATAGCATTTTGTAGATTTTGTCAAAATAAAGACTATGTACTGCTAATACGGTCCCGACCTCAGTGACAACGTTAAACTTATCATGGGAAAATCACACAAACTAAGTAACAAAAATAATTCTGTGCAGCATATCACTCAAGGGGTTAAAATCTGGAGATACAAATACAGGCGCTTCCAACCTAATTATCCGCGTAACAAAAAAATAAGAAATTGTTATTTGTTTTTTCGCGTTGTTATGGTAACGCGGCCAATCAAAGTGTCAGTGCGCGACAATTCAGGTGTTACGCGGACTATAAAACTGCTGTAATCTTTATTTACCGTGCGCAAATTGGTGGAAAATTCACTGTCTTTAGTCAAATCGAACTCGAAGACGACTTTGGCGTGGAGCCTGACAATAATGGTCTGGGTGGTTGTATTCCGTTGAATATTTATCTCGTGCCAAACGCCATCTGTTACTTCAAAATCAGCCCACTCCTTTTTCAACGTTGATTCATCTTCCATGAGGTGGACCGCTAAAATTGTGTTTGGTCAAAGGGGTTGGCAAAAATTGATATTTGTATACCTTTCCATACCCGAGTGTCATTAGCCGCGGGTACGGGTACTAATTAGATTGTACCCGTGTTTATCTGAGTGATTAAAAAGATGTACACCCTTCCATTGAAAGTTACCCGACTATACCCAAATAAGAAGTGACCAAAAATCGGTCACAAATTATTATTTCTGGGGCCGCGGTGTTTCGAAGATAAGATTTTTGAATAAAAATTTATTCGAAGAAAACGTTTTTACAAATACAGCTAGTTTCACATAAATCCATTTTTTCGTATATTGCATAATAGTAGCCACATACTGCATCAATAAATCCTACCTAGTCTGGAATCTTCAATGACCACTGACAATTTTTGAACCAATTGGTTTTTCGGCTTTGATCTTTTTGTTGACTTTTCCTTTCGTTTTGGTTCTTTTGTTTGCCATTGCAAAATTATACCGTTAGGGTCCAATGTTCGAAATTCGAAAGTAAAGTCATAGTTCTCATTTTCAAGCTAAATCAAATTAAATAATAGTACTTGAAAGTTGCAGTAGGTTTAACCGCATAATGAATTTCTGGTTTGGATTTGACGGATAAAAACCACAAAACCCTTCGTGGTTTTCGATCTCAATTTTTGCAAAAACAACATTCATTTCATTTTATCTACTTGTGGTGTTCCAAGTGTCCCACTGTGCCAGATCAAACATTATTGTTTTGTGGTTTTTACGACAATTTTCGAAAATTTACCTTTCCGTCGATAGTATAATATCCGTGCCCAACATTGTCTCGTCCAGTATGAATCGCGCCTTCATTCTTCAACGCAGTAGCATTGTGACAAAATTGAGAAATTGTTTCTTGATGGCATGTATGAGAGCCCAGCTCATTTACGCATTTCTAAAAATCATAAATTTTAGAAAAACTTGTTCTCGCGGTAATGTGCCTAGGTAAATTTTTAAAGTTCGTACCTCACCGTAATCACAAGGACATGTATCCGCACTACATTCATTGACATCATCACAGGAATACCCATCAAGCCCAAGATTGAACCCGTCCTAAAATAATTATTTTATAAAAAATGGCCCCAATAAAAAATCGATATTTTTTTCAAATTGAACGCTTTTCTTGCATTTTTTCCCAAAAACGTTTTTTTTTGGGGGGGGGGTAGGGGGATTTCTGAAAAAACTGATTCGAAGAAAACATTTTTGAGAGAAATATGATTTGGAAGAAAACTTTCTAGAGAAATCGTTCATCAGGGAAAATTTCACATCAGCTTTTACTTAACTATCCGACTGTGCTAGTAATAGTGCTTTTTGGCGGATTTTTTTTTGCTTATTCACAGGGAAGTTCCCTGAGGGAACATTCAAAGAAGTGTTAGGAAGTTCCTACTGAACATTTTTCTATAAAAGTGCCTAAAAAACATACCCGGCATCTGCATTCATAATCGCCCTCCTTGTCAATGCATGTCCCCCTCGTCAAATCGCATTTTGTATTTTCGCATTCATCGCGATCAATGCAAGACTCGTTGTCCGTGTCCAGAATGAAACCAACATTGCAATCACACTTGTACCCGCCTTCCGTGTTAATGCATTTCTAAAAATGTTTTTTTAATGGCTCAGAACGCAAACAGCGTAAAATATACGCAAAACATACATGTTGGCAGCTGTGATTGGATAAGGCACATTCGTCAATGTCATTGCATTTGTATCCGTTTTTATCAAGTAGAAAACCATCACGGCAGCCACATTGATAACCGCCTTTCATGTTTACACAAAGTCCCTTGTGTTCACATGGGTTTTTAGCTGCTTCCGTACATATCGTCGATGTCTTGGTTACTTTGGTGGGGATTTACTTAGAAGGGAAAGAGTCAGTGCCTCGCGTTTTTTGAACTTTCAAGTTCGACTCAGAAAAAATATTGACAGTCAATGGGGACAGTCAAGACACCGTGGGCTTTCGGAGAAAACCTTTTTTGGAGAAAACATTTTTCGGAGAAAATCAAAGAAAACGTGTTTCGGAGAAAGGGTAAGAAAACGTTTTTCGGAGAAAATGTAAGGAAACGCTTTTCGGAGAAAACGCTTTTCGGATAAAACGTTCTTCGGTGAAACTCGAAGAAAACGTGTTTTGGAGAAAATCGAAGAAAACGTCTTTCGGAGAAAACGTTTTTCGGGGAATAAGTTTTTCGGAGAAAACGTGTTTCGGAGAAATTTTCCGAAAAACGTTTACTTGGATAGACGTTTTCTTGGAAAAACATGTTCTCCGGAAAACGTTTTCTCCAAGAGCCCACGGTGCCACAGTCAATGGGGATTCTCCCAAGAGTCGTTTCTGTTAACAACTTTCGGTATCGCGAATACGAGCTTTGAATTTATATTC
>SCLG01000282.1:0-23921 GCA_004367875.1 Oikopleura albicans
CCCAAAAAGATGTTTTGGTGGACAGCTGATCGGTGTAACTTTTATTCTCACATGTGTTTGATACTGTGCATGAGAATCTGGCGCTTCAATTTTGATTGAAAAATGTATAATAACAGTCTTCTGGAAAAAACGCGAATGAAATTGTATGTAATGTTAAGTGAGTTATCTTACCAAATCTGTAATCTAAGATAATCTTCTGGAAAAAATTATACATATTATACCTTTTTGTATAGGCCTTATAATACAAGATGGAGTTTTTCATCAAACAAAAAAAAATCAGCTGAAGAAAAAGAGAATATTGACTGAGTCGAGCCGGAACGAATTATTCAAGCATAACAATTAAATTGTTACATCATGGTTACATCATTTCGAACATACATATAGTACGTGTAGTTAACGTGTGATTAGGGTCATCAAATTGAAATAATTTTAAATTACTAAAATACTAAATTAGTTTGCTATTATAGTATACTGTATACATGTTGAACATGGACAGTATACAACATCATAGTCATAAAAATAAATTATAAAAAAAAATTAAAAGTGTTCGTTTTTCCGATGTTTATATACACCCCCTACGCTGTTATCTTGTCACCCGTTATCTTGCAGATTTTCCCGTTGGCTCCGTTATCTTGCAGATTTTTTTCGACCAATTTTCCAGGAATCCCTATCTTTATGTGTTAAGCCCTGCGCTGTTATCTTGCAGATGTCCCCGTTCGATCCGTTATCTTGCAGATTTTTTTCATGCGATAGTTGCAAGATAACAGCGCAGTGGGTGTATTCAGCTAGTCAAGTTTTTTTAAACAAACCCATGCAAATAAATACTATGTGGTCGAACAATGAATAATACACATAGNTTTTTTTAGAAAATTTTGATGATGTCAATAAAATCTTGATAAATAAATTTTTGGAAAAAAAAATGATAAATTATAAAAAAGGAGTCGTTAGGGAACAAACCGATTTCTCTAAAATATGACAAAATTGCTCTAATCACGAGACTTATAGTGCGGACACACGGTAATTAACGACAATTTCTACTACAGTCCTTACTCTCAATACGGACGCACTCAATAAGGACGCTTTCTTCCAATACAGACGCTTTTTGTGGAAAAGTGTCCCCAAAACAAGCGAAAAATGGACACTTTATGACAATTCACCCCAATACGGACGCTATTTTCGAGAATTAAAAACGTCCGTATTGTAAGTAAGGGCTGTATTTCATTTAATAAATTAAATTTGATAATTGTATTTTTCTGATCTTTCTCTAAATTGAACTCCTGAAGGAAAACAGTATTAAAAAACTTACCTAAACGTTTCATTTTGGCCCTGTATACTCAAAATTGACACAAATAGTGAAAGACCTTTTTGTTGCGTCAACGAGTTAATATAACCGGTCAGGGCGACAAATTGTGGCGCTCGTTTGTCGCGATTAGCGCATTAACCGGATGACTAAAAAAAGGGACCTAAAAAACGTAAATCTAATTGCTCTTCAATTTCACTCGACCTTGCAGATAGAAAAATAATCCATAAATTTAATTTGTGTAAAAAAACTTTTTTTTTTCTTAAAAAGTTTTCTTTTGTTGAAACGCATGCAGATGCAAAAATCGGAGATTATCCTTTTAACTAGGTACTCTCTAGTAAACCCAAAACGCCCTAATAACGTGTCATCTAAAATAAGATTTTTTTTATAAACGTGATGAAGATGACGCAACTTTTTTTTATGGAAACAAAGGTAAACTTGAGCAAATTCGAAAATCTCTTGATGTTGTTTTTGCTCAATCTTCAAAGCACATTTCTTAGATTAAAAACTCGTTTGGCCCAAAATGTTGTTAATACCCAGTAGGTAAATGCACGATCAATCCATTTAAAACAAAGTTTCTATACCGTCATTAACTTCGGATTTTATTCTAAAACGAAAGGTTAACATAAACTAATATTACTTTTCTTTTAAAGAATAGTAAAATAGTAAAATTAGATTTTGCATTCAATAAAAAGCCAAAAGTCTTTCTAAATTAACTCTCAGGGGGAAGGAGTTTTTGGGAACCCGTAGGGGGAAAATGCGTGTAAATAAACACACACTTAAAAAATTCACAATAATTCGCAATAATTCAAAAAAACTGGTAAAGCCAAGTTGTAGAGCTCGTCAAACAACGTCGATCTGACTATTCATAAATTGATTTGGCCCACCAGGGCCCCCTAGAGAGCTGTTTGAAATCTCCAACCTACACAAAAAATAACACCGTCAATCGAATTTTCTCGAAAAGTTAAGAGGGGGTCACCAATACCCGTTTTGCCCTTGGGGCCTCCATATGCCTTAAATCGACGAAAAAAAACAGTTGCGTGTCTATTTACACGCACTTCCCCCCGTGAGTTAAAAAAAACGAAAGATTTTTAGTGAGTCTGAATAATTTGAGTTTTTAGCGGATTAAACATACACTTCAAGGGTTTTAGTTGTAAGTTTAAAAAGTGTGTAAAGTATATTAGGAAGGGCCGCCAGGCGCTTCCAATGAAATTGTCGACGACAATTTGTCGTAACAAAAAAGAAATTGTTATTTGTTGTTTCGCGTTGCTATGGTACCACGTCCAATCAAAATTGGCAGCGCGAAAGAATTAAGGTGGTACGTCACGTCACGTACGTACCGTCACGTAACGTCACGTACCGTACGTGGACAATTCATGCTGTATGTCATAGAATGTACCTCGTTATACTTCGAATTATATCTCAGTTGAATTTTTCATGGACCATAAATTGTTTTCAGAACCATACGATATAAATGAATGCATGTTCATGAAATTCGAATATACACTTACTAAATTATCTTCTAAGGGTTTTAAATAGAATGTTCCTTGAACATTAATGACCTTATTGACCAACATAGAGTTATCATTTATCTACAAAAAAAAAATAGAAAAAAAACTTATTTTCAGGTGATAGACATTTTAATTTTATTGTACTTTTCCAGTACTTTTGAATAACAATCATGAGATAATACTAAAAATCTCTTTTTTAATGTTTATTAAATATGTTACGTACGATATGTAGGGGGAATTCCTAAATTTTTTCGCCGAAAATAAAGTTATTCATATGTTGCTGAAGAACATTTATCTAGGGGTATTCGATTTTGTTTGTGACCTTAAAATGCTCATGGCCAAATGTACGCCAATTTTCAGAACTGCGCGACTATTACCTCTATAGGTTGACAATTTAGGAATTCCCCCTAACGATATGTGATACATGTACAGGTATTTTAGTTACGATAAATTTATCGTATTTTCATAGAGAGCGCTTCACTTGGGCCAAGGGGTTTATGGTTTCATTGGGGCTTCACTTGGGCCGAATGCTTCACTTGGGCCGAATTTCTATGTTTTATTGGGTAATGCTTCACTTGGGCCAAAAGCTTCACTTTTTTAGTCAAGAAATGTTCTCCAACTATCATATTGTCCCCTACATTTTTGTGAAAGCCTGCCACATAATTGCGCAAGGGTGTACTAAAATTATATTTATGAAATTCAAAACTGGTCCGGGCGAACGTGTGAATACAATTTACATACTACTTATGACGATCGTAAGTCTTAGGTTGTAGCCTAACTCGAATTAGAAGAACTTTATATTGCATAATCTACTAGAAGATTAACATGTTTTACCAAAATTTGGGTAGAGATGCTTCTAAGCAAAAAAATAGAGTTTTTAAGTTTAACTCTAATAGAGTCAAAATAATTTTAACTTCTAAAGCATTAAACATAAACTTAAAAGGTTTTTGTTTTATTTCACAATGTAAATTTCGAAATGAACGAATCTTGTATCATAGGCAATCTATTAATACAGGGGGTAAGCCTATTTTCGGACGCTCTGTGATTTTCAGTCAAAGTCTCCTTTTGGCCCGGAATTTGATTTTTGTCTCATTTTATCAGTACAGGGTGAGGTAATATAGATGCTGAGCCGTTTTTTGGTGTCTTATATTCGCTCAGCGCACTTGCGAACCAAAAACGGCTCAGCATCAATATACGGTATATTATATTATATACCTCACCCTGTAAAAACCGTTTCAGAGAGACTAAAAATCATTTTGTTTGAGTAAAAAGCGTCTCAAAATTTTACTTTGCTTTTAAAAGTGTCCCGGAACATGGCTTACCCCTGTACATTCATACTTTGATATTTTCCAAGACTATTTCAGTACTGGTGAGAATAAAAGTAAGAATATTGTAAGACACGTTTAATTTACATGTATGAATTTGCAGGGACCATAAAATGTTTTCAGAACCTTTCAAAATTTAATTAACGGTTGTCCAATAGGTTTCCACTAGAAAGTTGCTAGAGCAAAACGGACTGCTGGAAAAATGTTACTGTGCTGATTGTAGGACACAACTTTGCAATAAAAATTAGTGATTTTTCAATAAATGACCTAGTAATCCAACATAGAGTTATCAGAAAAAACAGTGAAACAATAAGGTGGAACATCAAGAAAAAATGCGTTTTCTATGCTCGTTTGGAGAAAATTTGTTGATGTTGCAGAGTATATATGGTGACTGGTCATGAGACCTGTCGCGAGACGGTTCGCATGACTCATCATGGGAACGTCTCGTGACGGTCTCACGTGACGTCACGGGGTTCCCATGATGAGTCATGCGCACCGCTCGTGACTAGTCGCGTGACCAGTCCCTATATATACTCTGCG
The DNA here is from genome assembly GCA_004367875.1 of Oikopleura albicans. Taxonomy (NCBI): domain Eukaryota; kingdom Metazoa; phylum Chordata; class Appendicularia; order Copelata; family Oikopleuridae; genus Oikopleura; species Oikopleura albicans. The sequence continues at coordinate 4,677 of SCLG01000282.1, forward strand.
CTTTCTGTTCAAATTNATATATGATATCCTTAACTGCAATGGATAAAAAGCTGACAGTTGCAAAGAAATGGCTCGCTCCTTGTTTGTAACTACATCTCAAACCTTGATATGACAAATCATTCGATATGAGTTTAGAATTATATTTTGATTTCATGTAAATAACATAAAAAGCATGAACAACTTGTTAAGTTATAAATTGATACACTATGAAAATAAAGTTGATAAATTGGTAAAATACGGATTCATTTTTGACGAAAGCCTAGAATCAAAACTAAAATGACCAAATTTATCAAATTATGAACTTTATTTTCATCTAAAAATTACGTAAAAAGTCGAAAACTGAAAAAATAACATTTTAAAATGAATATCGGTGAACACTGATCAAATTGGTGCAAAATGAGTCATTAATAATGAGTCATTATTTAAATATTGAGTCATTGTTGGCCCAAATTGATTGACCTTACCAGATATTCAAGTTCTGGTCTACCCTTAGTAACTAGAATATATTTGATAACTTTTCCTAAACATAAATCCGCCAGAGCTAAATTGAGAACAAGCCATGAAGATGCAGATCTTTTATGCCAGTTGAATAATGTAATAAATAAAATTAATCCATTTGCAGGAGTTCCGAGAATTAAACTTAACATTGAATTTCAATCTAGACCAATCAAATAAGATCATAACGAAAATTTCAAAGAAAAGCGAGGCGTTTTTTATCTATATTTATTCAATGCAATTCAATTTCGTCATTAGAAAAAACGGTAGGGACACTAATAATTGTATTTATTAATTGCCGCGTCACTTTCATCAGAAAAAGGGGTTAATGAATGTAATTATTGCGCTATTATAGATACGCACTAGTTAACGTAACAGAACTTTTAAAATCGTAACTTTAGCCCGAATAATTTTGATATAATTTGCATTCATATTTATTTGTTAAATTAATTTTACCTAACTATAACCTAATTAACATTTATGAGTATTTCGTGTACCTTGAAAGTGACCTTTTATTAAACCTTAATTATTTTAAAAATAATTCAATTTTAAATTCATATCTGACATACGCCGTATATATTTTGATAGATGTGCCGGTGTCCCATGTGCTGATGGTAGGGGGTAAATCGGCGAAATCCGACAAATTCATCTCGGACGAAAAGCTGCTTTCATCTGATAGGCTGCTTTCGTCGCCTTGGTATATATATAAATGGCCATATAAATGACGACAGACGCAATAATCGTTTAGATCGCCCATCTTACTGGTTACCAGTCCACTAAAATAAACTTCAAAATACAAAAAAAAAAAATAAAAAATTGAAATAAATTTCGCAAAAGTTTTCGAAAACGTCATTAAAGTGTCAATAGAGTCCAACATATGCGGTATGGCAGCGCTCATACTGCAAGGCTTTGACCAATTTTACGTCACCGTTACAGTCTGAGCGCGGCCATGCGGTACAAGGGAAAATTCACCGCACGGTAGGTTAACGCGACATGAATGCGAAACTAGCTTGATAAATTGTTCACAATTGGAAAAGCGATGCGGGCAAATGTGCTCACACAGTCTCCGCTGTCAAGTATTTATGCGACAAATATCTTTTGGAAATCAAATTGATTATTGTTACACAGGGTGCGCAGTTAACCGCCACCCTTCGCGGCGTCCTCAACTGGCGGTTAACTGCAAAAGTGGCGGTTAAGAGGGTGGCGGTTAACTGCGCACCCTGTGTATAAGTTTCACTGTAAATTTAGCACAAATCGCTTAAAATGTTATGTAAATGTTATGGCAGTTCCGAAGACAAGCATTAGGTCTCATTGCTTCTGACTTTTTCTAAACGATGATATTGGATTATGTAAAGATAAGAAAGACCTAATTCTAAAACATTTTATGGTGCGTGATAATTTAATGACGAAAATGTATTTGAAACATATTATACTTACAAATGATTTTTCAAGATCTTTGCAGATCTCTTATTTGGTGACCCCTAGTTCTTTTTTTCGGGATTAAAAATGTATGAAAAATTTAAAGAGCAATTGAAAGTACACCGCCTGTCTACGTAACTTAACGCCCCTTAACTTAACAAGAATCACGTAACTTAACAAAAATCACGTAACTTAACAGTTTTTTCGCGGCAACTTTTCCGCCTACGCCCTACCCATGTAACTTAACAAAATTGACGTAACTTAACAAAAAATCACGTAACTTAACACCTTTTTGAAATTGTTTTGTTAATTTACGTACATAAGTGGTACACCGTGGTATACTTTTGAAGGTGGTGATGGTAATTTTCGGAGTGAAAAAGAAAAAAAAAGTTTTGATGAAATTTGCATCGAATTTCCGAAAAGATCCTAGGCAAATTCATGTTTTTTAATAAAATAATGCTACAAAACCATGTCTTTTTACGTTTTTTTAGGATACAGATTTTAGAACGCTATCCATAAACTATGCCGCTGAGACGACTTATCCACAATTTTTAAAATCTCTATTTATCTTAACTGAAAGTGTTTTTTTTTTGTAATTTGTCTATTTTTATGGTAAAATATGATATCCTTGATATCACACATAACACATATTATTGGAAATTATCACATTTTACTTTGAAATTTGAAATAAATCTAGAGAAAAGGGCCTAAATTGACGTAACTTAACAGTTTTGTCAATTTTGTACCAAAAAGCCTAAATTGGCGTAACTTAACAGTTTTGAAAAAGTTTTCCAGCACTACCCATCTAACTTAACAAAATGGGCGTAACTTAACAAAAATCACGTAAGTTAACACCTTTTTTTTCCAAAAGTTTTGTTAAGTTACGTAGACAGGTGGTGTATAATATGTTTCAAATACATTTTTTTCATTAAATTATCAGGCACCATAATATGTTTTAGAATTAGGTCTTTCTTATCTTTACATAATCCAATATCATCGTTTAGAAAAAGTCAGAAACTATGGGACTTAATGGCTTGTTTTGTTTGTGGAAAAAAAAATATTTTACTAGAACATCACAAAAAAGTGAATAACATTGAAAAGGATAACGGGCATGATATCCCCGTTCGCTCCGTTATCTTGCGGATTTTTTTCATGTGATAGTTGCAAGATAACAGCGCAGGGGGTGTAGATTTAATAATTCGTATAACATTTTATGGTGCCTTGTATATTAATGATATCATTGCAGCGTTTGTCATGCATAATTTTTCTATAAGCTACCGCGAGCTTTTCCTTAACTCCTAGGAGGAAGTGCGTGTAAATAGACACGCAACTTGTTTTTTCGTCGATTTAAGGCATATGAAGGCCCCGTAGGGCAAAACAGGTATTGGTGACCCCCACTCAACTTTTCCAGAAAATTCGATTGACGGTGTTATTTTTTGCGTAGGTTAGAGATTTCAAACAGCTCTCTAGGGGGCCCTGGTNGTTTTGCTAACGTTAACTCCTGCGCCCTCGACAGAGCCATATGGCACTGTTTTCGTTTATTTTGCCAATAGCTCCCAATCGCTGAGAGCTTTTACCGATCGGGTTTTTGTATTGGCTCAGTTGACCGATAACGGTTATTTTTTGTAAGGGTCAATTTCCGTTTAACCGGAAATATATCTCCTATTACCGGTTTTAACAGGCGTAGGTGTTAAGTTTCGCACGTTAACATATCTCAGCGTTGATTTTATAATAGCGTTTGATTTAATAAATTATTAAATATTATATTCAGAACAAAAAAAAAACGAATGGCACCCTATGTCGAGTTCACGTATTGTTAAAAATATTTTAATTAAAAAAAAATATTAACTAGAAGTACCTCTTCTTCCAAATTGTGAAAAAATTCAGTCCGACATAGTCTTTTAGTTTTGCTTTTTGGAAAAAGTGCCAACTACTCATGATAACCGACAATTATGATATCTACATGTATTTGTTCGTACTGTATATTTGTTTTTTCTGTTTTATTTTTACAATTACTACATTCTATTTAGTATTTGAATAAAACCACATACAATTCGTGCATATCCGTATAAGTAGTTGTTGCATTTAACGAGTTTAGGAGGCAAAAATGTTATGGCTGTAGCTCAGGAATAATATATACGGAATTACAGTGTCGTTCGCAATTTTCATATCTGTATTTGTATCCTGCGTTCGATAGGGCCTTGAAGTCGGCTGCTATTGGCGAATCCAAATTCGTCCGACAGCGGTTACAGGGGGGTGTTATAACTGTATAACCGTCGTCTCCCATATCGCCTCGACATGGACTAAGCAAAGGGTTGTCAAATTGAACGATCTGAAAAATTAAAAAATGTCGCAAAATTTGAAAATTGCAGGTCCATTTTAAATTGCAGTTTGGTAACCCTAGCTAGGCAGGAGCTGACACTTGACAAATGCACCTAGACACGGTGAGAATTTAGTTGTATCGCATGAACCGTCGGTAGTACCCGCTAATTGACAGCTAGTATTAATACATGTACCATCCAACTTCTTTTGGCACGGTTCAACATCATTGGCTAGGAGGAGTCGCGAAGTTGTATCGCTCGGATCAGAATTGTCGAAAATTGGCGAATTACAACAATGTCGACCAAAGTCATAAGCGAACGGATGCGTTTCAGGACACGTGTTCCGACCTAGTTTTTTATTAGAATTCCAACATAAGAAAATAAATACAAAATTAATAGAATTGGATGCCTCAAAGGGGGCTTTTCATTTGATTTGGCTAAAAGTGCTATTTTTCAAGAAAGACCCCTTTTTTAGCTTAAATACAATTAATCACGTGATTGGTTGCACTTGAGACAAAACCAGATTAGTTCACTACAATCCACTTTTTAATTTTACGTCTAACGGTCAAATGACTTTTTTATTTGAAAAAAAAATTGTGGTTATGGCTTACTTTTCTGATTGAACCTTTCTTCGTTTATGAATTTTTTTCAAATCAAAAAAAAAAACACAAGTCAAACCTTTGGAGCAAACAACCTCTATTTCCGCATTCTGATCGACACGTTGATTTGTGACGGCCTCTTCGTAAGGAGCCCAATCCGTGGCTGAGGCCGGACAATTGGCGCTTTTAGACCTAAACCATGTTTCGTAGTTGATGCCCAAATCACGCGATACCATCAGATGCCACCTTTTGTCCGTTTGGTCTTGTTCAACTTTGATATATTGAAGGCTCTGTTAATGGAATATGATTATATGGTCATCAAATGACCTGATCTACAGCTTAATTCCTAATTTAACTCAAAAAAGGGTTACAACAGCTCTTAACTCACAAGGGGAATGCGTGAAATGGTTACCCGTACAGTACGGGCCGTACTACGGGTACCGTAAGTGGGCCACTGGGGAAGACTTTACTTGGTTTATAATCACACCCACCTGTGCAAGATTAACAGGATTTTCACCATTCTGTAAGTTGCCACCACTCAGATCTTGACCGTTCATGAACCAATAAGTATGTGGCGCTGTCTCTTCATGATACATTAACTCGTATATTCCATTAATATCAATTTGACTGTGCGCGACCTGACCTGGGTTATCCGCTCGTCTAACTCTTAAATTATTTCCGTAACGATTTTTGCCAAAAATCTAAAATGAAAAGAATTATTAGCAAATCGAGACCAAACAAGCTGAAATGGGTTGGGGAGTTAGGAAAAGAAAATTAAATTTGGCCGTTTGACATAAAATTTAAAGTGAATTGTAATTGAGTAGTCGAGTTTTAGCGCAAGTTCACGTGATAGCCACATGATAAATTTGATTGGCCCTTCTTAAGGCCTTAAATCAAATTTATCACGTGACTGGTTGAACTTGAGCCAAAACTGGATTAGTTAACAACAATCCGCTTTTTAATTTTACGTCGAATGGCTAAATTTAATTTTAATGATAAAGGCTTATGAAAGTTTTATTCCAAAATCCCTAGTGCCAACAAATGTGAAATTTATATAATATGTAATATAATATTTACCCGAATGGCAGATGTTTCACAACATGCGTGGTGCATTACGGTATTCGCGGTTTGAGTACAACTTGCGGCACAAGCAGTTTCGCCAGCACTTGGACAGCCATCAAGTGTACAGTCATTTGTGATTTTCTCGTTAATTCCGATGCACGGCTGACAGTAGTGTTTGAAAGTGTACGGACAGTCGGCATCATTAATTGTTTGTTGACTATATGCAGAGATAAAAAAATAACAAGTTTGTGTTGAATTTTCAATTCACAACGAAATCTCTAAATTAAAAGTCCAAAAATCACAAAATCATAATCTCGAAATACTTTTGATTTTTTTGTGAAATTATTAACGGCCCTTCAGTTTCAAGAAGCAGTGCCAATTGGCACGGTAGGGGCCGGAACATGGTAATAAAAACGGTATTGCATGTGCTGAGTTTGACGTTATTTTCATCCCTGAGTTTGGGCACATTGCGTTGCATCATCTCCAGTTTGAACCGCATAGTTTGCGGGGTCAATATCATTAACCCAGCACCGGCAGTATCTGTAGCGCTCTTGGTAAATTTCACCAACAACAAGATCGGTTAGATCAGTTCGTAAATCAACACCACAATTCTTCTTACATTTATATTTGGCTTCGTAATCCACAACGCTCATATGGAACAAGCCACTGGTTGTTGTCAAGTCTTCACCAAGCTGCGGGTACCACACCGACCAACCAAGTGGCATCATTCTATCATCATGTACCTATCGGATTAAAATTCTACAGGGGTGTGGTTATAAGGTCAAGGCTACAAATGACTTGACCTTAATATCCAGAAAAATGAGTTTATAGTCGGACTTACCGAAAGTTGCATTTCACTACTGAATGTTGTTGTACCATCAATAATATAACTGGCCACACTCCCGCCAACCGCCGGTTCAATTCGTCCAAAACTGTAAGCACCAATGGTACTACCTAGCAATCAATTGAAAAGACAAAAACACACATTTATATTAATATTTTTGAAATCAGATAGGTCGCCATCTGAAAGAGAATCGGGCACGTTTGGATTTGGAGATAATCAGTCATCAAAAGAATTCATTTTTTCGAAAAAATTTCTTTTGACGATTTTGGCCCACATCAGTCTTAATCAGAGATGCCAAAGTTCTGTTTTTTCGCAGAACTTGAGAACTTGAGAACAGAACGGCAATAGAACAAAAGAACACCGTTCTGGGGCATTTTTCCACCACGAGACAAAACAGAACGGCCATTTAGAATGTTCTATTTAAAAAACGTTCAAAAATGCGTTCTGGGCATTTTTCCATCTGATGAAAAACAAGAACGCTCCAGAACACGTTCGAACGGTCAAGAACGTCAGAACGATAAAATAAATGAAAATTTAGAACAGAACTTTTGCATCTCTCTTAATGACGCAAATGGCCTATTTTCGCCCTTCATCGAAAAAATTCTCTTATATTGACAAAATTTAGGCACATGAATCATAAGCCATGATTAATTCGAAATATGGGCGATGAAATTAAATTTTGTCAAAGATAACAGTGATCTTGATAACTTACTATATGTTAATGAGTAGGAAAATGTTAATGAGTATGTTAATGAGTAGGAACATTAACAATCGATTCCTTCGAGCATATATGCCCCAATAGCGGCACCAGTAGCCAACTTCAGACCCAAAAAGCTATTTCCTGCTTCGGTGGGAGCCAAAATATCAGCCTCGTCAGTAATCAAAGACGTTATTTCTCGCGCATCAGGCGGACAGTTGATGAAAAAATTTTGACTTTCAAAGGACACCTTTTTCAATGCACCCAGTGCTGGATCACTGATTTGACACTTAATTCGGTTGAAAGACTCAATTTCAACAACAGGAGCGTTGCTACTTGATTCTACTCAAAGTTACAAAATGTATTTACAGTATAGTAAAGGTTAAATTTCATTACACAGTCCTTTCTCTCACAAGGGGTATTCCAATAACGGCCTTTTTGTCAAAAAATGTTACCCCACATCGGCCGTTCAGTCTTTGACCGATGTTTTTCTAACAACACGGCCTTTATGGCCCATAAGTTATGGGAGTTAAGACTGTATGTTAAGACTGTATGTTAAATAGGGCGCTGTGTGACGATCGTCACACTGTGACCCCTGGGAGTTAATATGACTCATTTCTCAAAAACGCCTTTGAAATAATTTTGTCTCGTTTTGTTGAAATTACTGGTGTGGGTAACGAGTTTGTCACCGAGCTGAAATTCCCATTTTGTGATTCGTCGTATACTGAGTGACAAACTCGTCACCCACACCAGTACTAAATTTCTCTTTCAACGTTTTTTTGGTACCACAGCGTCATTTTGGACTCCGACACATGATATATACACAAAAAAGGCCCAGAAAAATAATTAAAATTTTATAACTTTAGCTAGAGGATTAAGATCTTGCTTCCATTCCAAAACATCAACAGTACAATCGTCGATTTTCCAAGCCAATTGAAACGAAAAAAATCCGTCTGGAAATTTGGTTGCCTCTGCGGTGGTAAGCCATGCTTCTGTTAGAAATTTATCAAAAGCCAGTTTACTCTCGAGCGCCAAAAAGCTGCTCCCTTGATTCAAAAAGCACCCTAGTGTACATAATGCAGTACCTTCGTAGGCGTCACCGGCTTCGCAATCGGGTTTGCACTCGCCCTCAAACACATCTTCGTCAACTTTTTGATAACCAATAGAACGCCATTTCTTGATGCATCGTTTCTGCCCGGTCTGCGCGTTATCGAAGCGCTACGAAATGGTTGAGTATAGTTTTTAATGGCATCCCAGTTTTTTGAAGAACCCTTTTTTGGTAGGAATGTCAATATAAAGTTCTTTTGCGGAAAACCTTTCACATTTTGTTAGTTAAACTTTGAGAGTTAACTCCCAGGGGAAGTGCGTGTAAATAGACACGCAACTGGGTTTTTTCGTCGATTTAAGGCATATGGAGGCCCCGTAGGGCAAAACGGGTATGGGTGACCCCCAATTTTTTAAGTGTGTGTTCATTTACACGCATTTTCCCCCTACGGGTTCCCAAAACCTCCTTCCCCCTAAGAGTTAAGGCCGATCTAACGCATAGTTTTCAAACAAAAAACACAAATACACAATATACACAACCGTCACTGAAAACCTTCTGGACAGCAAGTATCAGGATCGGACGTACACGCATTGCCAGAGGCCGAGCCATCTTCATTCACCTCATTTATAATGCAGAGACGGTGTTTGGTATCTACAACTGCTGTCAGAAAGTCATTATGACATGTTAGGCACTTCGCGGCTGTTGTTTTGACGACGTTACCGGTAATATCCATGACGTTTTCGACCGCTACTAAATCACAAGTGACACAGCGTGGATCACAGGCTGAGTTTTAGGGTTCAGATTTTTTTCAGATAAACAACATGCACAGTCAGGCCTCATATCAGGGTTCTATTTGGCATCACAAAATAGCCATTCTAGGGCCCGAGCAGGGTTGTAAATACCACCCTAACCCAACGGTAACCCGACGCAAAATTGGCCCAAATTTACAACCCTGGGCTCGAGTAAACATCGGCGTTTAACCTCTATTTCACGGAAAATTGCCAGTGTTTGAATTTGTCGTTCATTATTTAGAAAAAGTTTAAAATATTGAACAATGAGTTGATAGTAACTATTAAGTACACCACCTAACCATTTGACTTAACACATTTTTTTCCGAAAAAAGGTGTTAATTCAAATGCAAATTGTTAAGTCAAATGCAAACTGTTAAGCCACATGGGTATTGCGTAGGTTACAACCCTGGAAAACTTGAAACTATAAACAAATGATATAAAACAATACACAGGGTGCGCAGTTATCTTGCGAACTTTGTCCTTGAAAAGTCGCAAGATAAGCGTTTTTTCGCAAGATAACTGCTCAATGCGTAGGCGAAAACGATGAAAAACCATCAAAANACTTTGTCCTTCCAAGACCGGCCTGATAAACCCTCAGGCGGCGTGGTAAACCCCAAGGGCGTAGGCGGAAATGCTGGAAAAAAAGACAAAAAAAGTGTTAATTCAACTGCAAACTGTTAAGTCAAATGGCTAGGTGGTGTAGTTGTAAACCCCTGTCTTGACACACAAAACGCGATGGGTATACTGCCGGATCGATTGTACTTGGTTTTTCTTCTGCATAAAATCCGATTGGACATTCTGGTAAACATTGTACCTTGCCAGCCTCGTACTCAAATTCGACATTTTTGCACTTATTTTTTTGTGCATTTCCTTTACAGTCTTTATCCGTCAGTCCGCCATTAGAGCATGCACCTGAGCATTCTTCGTGACACGAAACGCATACTTTCTGAGATTCCTCACCAGGGTCCTGGTACTGAGGATCGGGCGATAATGTTGTTATCAGATCTGGCATATTGTTGGCTAAATCATGTGTTTAAAAATTTTTTTTAAAAATTGGGTAAACAAAAATGCTCTATTCATAAGAACGTATTTGGAGAATAAATCATTTTTTAATTTCATTTTAAACGCAAGAAAATAACTACGCAGGGCGTAGGCGGAAAATGACGAAATATTTNGACCGGTAGGGCAATTGACATTGTAATGTTTCGACTTCGGTCATAAAGATTCCCTCAATGTCAACCTTAGATTCTCCGCCACCAAGCGCGTAATACCGTGGTGTTATGAAGTCACCTCTATCTTAAATTAGGATAACATGCTGACAATATTAACTCTCAGGGAGAAGGAGTTTTTGGGAACCCGTAGGGGGAAAATGCGTGTAAATAAATACGCACTTAAAAATTCACAATAATTCGCAATAATTCAAAAAAACTGGTAGAGCCAAGTTGTAGAGCTCGTCAAACTACGTCGATCTGATTATTCAGAAATTGATTTGGGACACCAAGGCCCCCTAGACAGCTGTTTGAAATCTTCAACCTACGCAAAAAATAACACCGCCAATCGAATTTTTTCGAAAAGTTGAGGGGGGGGGGTCACTCATACCCGTTTTGCCCTACGGGGCCTCCATATGCCTTAAATCGACGAAAAAAGTATGTTGCGTGTCTATTTACACGCACTTCCCCCTGGGAGTTAATACTACGTAATAATTGGGAGCAAATTTGTAATGTTAGTAAGGAAATTATGAATGGATTTCCCTGAAGTAATTTTCCCTACCATTATGATATGACCAGTTTTAACATGCTTTACGACGCTGCCCGTTTCACTCCCGCTTGGTGAGGCTGTTCTTTCCTGTTTTTTTTTTAATTTACTGTTTTTACTTTACATAATTATGAATTTTGTCTACTAGCCTTTTTATTTCATCAATTTCATGATTAAATTTTTATTGTATATAATTCAATATCTATAAGCGGACAAACAAGTAGAAAAAATTTCCATTCGAGACAATGACAAAAATAAGACCCCTTATTAGGAGCAACATTATTTTTCTCGACCAAAACGACCCTTATTCGGCGCCATAGACCCTTGTTGGGGAAATCAACCATTACTTAGCAACCCCTGTACACGTCTCGAAGGCGGCTCGGTCATACATTTGATTATGTTCCCATTTTAGGGGTGTCCTAGCTAAAAGAAATCATATGTTATCATATCCTGGATGTTGAACGATATTATAATTGATAATGGAAATAGCAGCTTCTCGCTGATTTCGATCATATGAGGGTCGGTTGACCGTGAACGAAATAAGATTTCCAACATTGTACATGCATACAATAAGCTGCTCGGCGATATCTGGAATATTTCCGGTAGCCATGCGACCATAGCGTTGAGCACATACTCCAATTTGATCGTATTCTAACGTCTCGTCGAGCTTATGTAAACAAAGACTGTTCAGAGTTTGATGCAAATAAATCCACGTCGACTTATCAGCCAAATTCGATGCCATCACGAAGAAATATTCACGTTGAGTTTTCACAGTAACTTTAACGCACTGTTGAATGTCCTATATTTACGTTTATATAAATAATATTTACAAGGGTATGGTTATAAGGTCAAACTAAACACAGACGCGAGTCAAGTCATTTGACTTTAAGGCCTTAAAATGACTTGACCTTACAGGAGTTGTTTATAAGGCAGAGGTCGGAAAAACTGACGAGACCTTAGAAAACTGACTCGATTTTTTAACCGACAAAATTTTGCTTGTTAATCTGGGGAAAAAACTCAAAAAGACATGATTTTCCCAGTAGGGTTTTTTGCCGGGAAAAAGCCGAAAAAGACTTGATTTATGCTGTAAAAAGTAATTTTACCTAGCCGTCAAGATCGAGTTCTTCCTTCAAAATAATCCATAATATGTTTTTTTACATTTGAAAATTCATATGCATTTTATTTCAAAAAATTTGACTTGACCTTATAATGGCGTCGTGTATTTAGATCAAAAGCTGTGTTGCCTCATTTATATTTGCCTTTTACAGATTCATGTAAATATATGGGTAATATAAACTATCCTATCCTGCGCTGACTCAAACATCTGCCCACTTGACCACGGTACCATACATGGAAAAGGTGTTTTTGATCCGGCCAAAATTGGATTAATAAAACCGAGCGTCTGACCTTCACCGGCGGCCATTTTCTCCAATGTGTCTCTGTAATTGTTGTAAAATTTTCGAACACAAGCCGACTCATTTGGGGAACCCTTCGCCGAGTCAGCAGCCATTGCAACTAGATTCCGCTCCGTGAACGTAAGGTCACCATTTTTCAAATTAAGGTCAATATAGAGACCTTGTTTCATTCGAAGTTGCACAAAACTTTCATCGCCATCAGAAACAGTTCGCGGAATCAAATGAAAGTTTCCACGTCCTTAAGTACGGGCTGCAAAACAAACACAGTTATGTTAGAACCAATATTTTTCACTAAAATTGTTCAGATAAGAGAAGAAAAAATAAGGGATGCCGAGCAAAAAAAAAATTAGCAAAAAAAGTTAGGTTTTAAGATTTTTGTCCGTTTGCGCTCAAGTTCAACCGATGACGCGCGTCATGACGTCATGATTTTTTGGACGTCCGGAACCCCGTAGTACAATTTTGTTGAAGATGCGAACCCATTTTAGGCCGCTAATTATGTTTTTGTAAAAAAAAAAAAATTAAAAAAATGTCATTAAGGCATTTAAAAATGGCACAGTACTTTTGGACCATTCTGAGCCATTATTTGCGATTATGACGTCATCGGTTGAACTTGAGTGCAAACGGACAAAAATCTTAAAACCTAACTTTTCATTTCCTACAAAGTGGCTTTGACAGTTTTTTTTCGATTTTTTTTTTGCTCGGCATCCCTTATTTTTTCTTCTCTAACTAATAAAATATGATTTTTCAAAGAAGAGAAAAACTAAATTCTACTCAGCCATTGTACTCAGCATCAAAAAGTGGATTGTAGTTGTCTAATTAAATTTTTTCTCAGTTCTACGGATCCCGTGATACGTCCCTTCCAGGTGAAAAAACCCATACAAAAACTAAAACGACCGGTATCTCGAAAACCAGCAACTAAAGGTGCCTCGTCGTAATGAGAAAAAATGTCGTTTACCAAAATTAAAAATGTTGTTTACCAAAATTAAACCGACCGGTATCTCGAAAACCAGTGGTCCAAAAGTACTTTTGAAAACTTTTTTGGAATCCCTGCGACCAGCTCTATCAACTGAGGGTTTTTCATTTTTTTGCCCGCCAGTTCGATTCCTCCGTTATGCATAATAATGTTAACTAAAGGGTGGATAATTAAGATTTTTTTTTTTGATCAAAAAGTTTTTGCCACCCTAGCTGACGTATCGGCACTCATGAGTTCAGTGAAAGGTACAACAGGTGCGGCAATGCTTGACCGAGTTGTTTCATCAATTGTGTCCTTTGTGTACCAACGACGCTCATTTTCGTCAAATAGCAAGAAATACTGTTCATTGGGGAAAATGCGAATGTCGTGATTATCATTGCTATTGAAGTAGAAACGCTTCATATTGAAGATCAGTTGCAAATTGGCAAAGGCAACACTGGGCCAGTCAATGGTTTCATCATCACCAAAATCGAAAACAAACGGATCACGAATGTCAATTGCCTTGTAATCAGTTGTACAGCCCACTGGTGAAGGCTTAAATAAATATTTACCCTCAACGCGGCCTGGTTTATTGACGAATTTTCCACAATTTTTCGAACAAATAGAATTTTATAAAACTTGTCTAAACAGTTTATTTTTTAGTAACTCATTAACTCCTAGAGGGAAGTGCGTGTAAATAGACACGCAAGGTGCTTTTTTCGTCGATTTAAGGCATATGGAGGCCCCGTAGAGCAAAACGGGTATTAGTGACCCCCTAAACTTTTCGAGAAAATTCGATTGGCGGTGTTATTTTTTGCGTAGGTTGAAGATTTCAAACAGCTGTCTAGGGGGCCCTGATGCCCCAACTCAATTTCTGAATAATCAGATCGACGTAGTTTGACGAGCTCTACAACTTGGCTTTACCAGTTTTTTTTTTGAATTATTCCGAATTATTGTGAATTTTTAAGTGCGTGTTTATTTACACGCATTTTCAACCTACGGGTTCCCAAAAACTCCTTCCCCCTGAGAGTTAATAAGAATGCCAAAAATCGTAAGTACAAACCTTAATTTCAGTAACAGCATTGATGAGGCCACCTGAATTTTTAACGTATTCCGTGATTGCTGTGTCCAGCGCTTCAATTTTTCGTTTGAATTTGTCTTTTTGGTCGACGATTTCCCAGCAACTGACGAGGCGTGGCGAATTGACCTCACACTCAGCGGTAGGGAGTGTATTGTTTCGGCACGTTTGTTTGCAGGCTGGATTATTCTGGCCAAAAGCAGTGCTGCAACTAACTTTTGTTTTACGTTCTTTGACGCAGTGATAGGGTTGTGAAATTCCCAAAATAAATTATATCTACATATCCATACCTATATATTTGTATATACAAAACTTGTATGCAAAAGTCGCAAAAATCACAAAAATTAAAGAAAAAAACTCGTACAGTCCCTCACCTTAAATGATAAAAAACATGTGGTTTGGTGAATAGTCCACTGAAAGCAAAGTTTTGGCGTTCAATACCGGCGCGTTTTGCAATTTTTGTTTCGGAATTTGTGTTTAAACCATCCCGTATATGGGCCTAGGCGTCCCAGAATTGGCCTAACCCCTGTGAATGAAAAATAATTTAATTTCGATTACTCCCGAGGGGTTATTACGTTTCTTTTTTTTTTGGAACTTTTGGTGAACCATAACAGCGCACCCGGGATATTAGTTTTTTTA
This sequence comes from Oikopleura albicans, assembly GCA_004367875.1. Classification (NCBI taxonomy): domain Eukaryota; kingdom Metazoa; phylum Chordata; class Appendicularia; order Copelata; family Oikopleuridae; genus Oikopleura; species Oikopleura albicans. Next base: position 19,789 of record SCLG01000282.1, read on the forward strand.
AGAATTTAACTTAACCGTATTTAACAACCGTAGTCAGTTTTCTTCGCGCTCAATCAGACAGGTCTTGAAGCAATCGCCGTCTATCATATCGTCAAGTAAATGATACATAAGGGTCGTCAGCGGCTCAAAAACCATATCAAACGGTTTCGGGTAATGGGCAATACTTTTCAACCATTGAACCAGATTTGATCTAAAATTCGTCGAATACAGATCAGTAATGGAGGTGGCAATTTGATGGGAACCGCCTTTGGCAACCACTGATGTTGTATCCCGCATCTCGGTAGATGAGGTTTGTCCGACATTTCGGCTTCCCTCTGCAGTAGACGTTGTATCAATGTCAGCGGTTTGGCTCGTTGTTGCTTCGTTTGTTTCGTCAAAACTCCCTGTACTGATATGGGGGTAACCGGTGGAGAAAATAGACTCTAAGATTGTGAACCATTAGAGTATACAAAACCGTTTCTCGACTTAGAGCCTCCAAATGGTTTTGAGGGGTCACAAAGTCGAAATTTGAACAAAATTTGAATGATGCAAACGGAAAAAATGGGGTGGAACTTCCTTTTGTGAGAAGCAAGCATTAATAGCTGATTTTATGGCCAAAAACACGTTTTTTTGAATTTACGGTCAAAGGGACCTTTCAGACTTTTCCGCGGGCTCGGAATTTTTTTTCCAAAAACCATCCTATCCGACGTAGTTTTTCCTCCTGAATCCACTCGTGCCAAAAAAATTTTGAAAAAGGCTAGATTTGGCGCTAGAGAGTAAAAAAGGTGCTAAAATGGACTAATCCATGATACACAAAAAAATTTTCCGAGCCCGCGAAAAAGTCTGAAAGGTCCAAAAGTGAAGAATTTAAGTGATTAGCGGCCACCCTAGACTGACATCTAAACTCAATGAGCCACTTGTGCCCTTTTCTTCATTTTCGGCGCCGGCATTCAATGAAAAAGTATTACTTTCTTCATTTCGCGTCGTTGTTGCCTTCGAGCTGCCGGAGCCCACGATGGAATTAAATTCGCCCTGTGCTTCTTCTCGTAAATCCGAGACCACCGTCTGACCGGTTACTTCTTTGGTTTTTGTGACCGTCAGTTGACCACCGAATCGTGCCGCTTTGACGAAATGGGTTCCGTAGCGTTGAATAAAATCTTGGAATTTTTGAGGTGCGCCGGGTGCAAAAAATGATTGAGGAAGGGAAAGGAAGCAATCCAAAAATGTGCTGGTAATATAATTTGGTGCAACCTGAATAAACCAATTACAGGGGGAGCGCCAAGTTAGGGCACGCCAAGTAAGGGTAGGAACGCCAAGTAAGGGTAGGTTGGCGCCACGTAAGGGTAGGTTTGATTTCGGGTAAATAATTATCTACCAATTTAGTTTTTTATGATTATTTTATTAAACTTCAAGTATGGGTAGGGGTGACAAGTAAGGGTAGGTTTCGAAAAACACGCAACCTACCCTTACTTGGCGCTCCCCCAAGAAAGAAAAAAATATTTGTATTATTTTAAGGACGGGTTAATACCGTTGTGTACAAATAAAACTCGAAATGACAAAGTGAAAAAAAATTTGAAAATCTAAATTTTATTTTTTTTTTTACTTCGACCCCTACTTTCTCTTGTAGGGTAGTGCCTCCAAGTGGGTAAAGCTTTGCATTTTTCACAGAATAAAAATAATATTGAAACACAGTATTATTAACAGAATTGTCTTCCCTATTTGTAAATCAATTGTCGTAAGAAAAACAGTCGCGAAAAAAAAAATTCGTACTCGAAAAATCCTGTTTGAAAAAAAGTGAAATTACCTCTCGAAGGAACATTTCGTAGCGAATAACATTGATTGACATTTTTGCTACCATTTTTTCTTTCTTTACCGTCTTCTTTTTGCCTGTTTGGCCCAATTGACTAGCTTTTCGCTGTTTTTTCGAATTGCTAAAGGTATGTTCTCCGGTGAATTTGCCGGTAGATTTTTGGTGTTGAAATGAAGCTCCGAGTGAAAATCCATTACCACTAGCTGCTATCGAGGCAGTTGCTGTCAGAGAGTCGACTTCGGTTGAATCTAGTGTTTTTCGGGTTTCGTCAAAAGCGCTGGTGCCCACTTGTGCGTTTGATTTTACNCTTGAGAAGCCTTGAAATTCACCAATATACGTAATTTGTGGAAATATACACCACCTACCTACGTAAGTGAACAACACGTAAGTTAACAAAATTCATGTAAGTTAACAAAATTCTTGTAAGTTAACAGTCTGCTCGCGACAACTTTTCCGCCTACGCCCTACCCACGTAAGTTAACAGAATTCACGTAAGTTAACAAAATTCACGTAAGTTAACAAAATGCACGTAAGTTAACTAGGGTGTCCGCGGTTTGGGCTAAAATCAATACCATAAGCATTAAGAAAAATTGAGATTATACATTTTGTTCATTTTGGAATGAGATTTGAAAAAAAAAAAAAATTTCGAAATTTTCGACCCATTTTGACCCCTAAGAGTTAAAGTTAGGAATTTGTCGTAATGACATTTTTTGCTCAGTGGAAGATGCTTAATCCGTTGCACAACCTTTTAGAGTGATTTGAAGACCCTCGATTTTAACCGCGGACACCCAAAAGTTAACACCTCTTTTTTCCAAAAGTTTTGTTAACTTACGTAGGTAGGTGGTATATGTAATACATTTAAAATATATACTGTAATGCATATTAAAGGTATGTAGTTTGTACGTATTGTGTTTATCTGGCATCATACGAGTCGGTCGTTCCTTTTTCTCGCTGAAGAGAAAAAGGAGGGAAAAAAAGAAAAATAAAAACGGCGCGCGACAATGTTTCTACACAATCGAGACTATAGAAAATAAGGTTTAACATAGTAATACTATGTGTAGTATGGGACTTTCTTATAAAGGACTTTCTTATAAAGCTTATGAGCGTCATGTAACATACCTTGTAGGTGTTCATTTCACGACACCAAGGCTTAACGAGTTTTCCCCGATAGCCCTTCATACTGTAACCCTTGGTGATATCAAATGTGACTCCAATGTAGGCGGCGGCATCAATGGGCGATTCGCATTTGTAGGTTAAAATATCGGCCGTCAAACAATTCTTGTCAACTTGGTCTTGGTTATTACCGGCGATACTTCGGTAGCATTCCTTAATCAGTAAATCTTCGATGTCATTATTATTTATGACGCTTTCGTCGCCCTAATCAGAGTTCTAATACAAAATTTATTAATTGTTGAGCTTTGAAAAAAATATAAAGTAGAATAAAAAAGTAAGTTTTTTAATTAATGCAACCACGAACGCAAGTTTTTTTCCTTCGGCCTCCTGAGCCAATATCCTTATGACAAAGCATATGGATTATTATTATCAGGCTCATTTGGTTCTTCTAGGTAATCAACTACAATTGTGATATTATATGTCAAGGCCCAAAAGTTGCCGTTTTGTATTCTAGAAAAGTAATATAAAAACGTGAACTTTTGGGCTTTAACATATAATGATTTATAAACCTAATCCTAACTACCCTAAATGTTTCAAAACTGCCAGAATTTTATATGATACAACTCTGCGTGGTTATCAAGCTTTGCGCCATAGAAAAGTTACTTATTATGAAAAAGTTTCCTTTTCTAGAAGATTCGAGGAGAAAATTTTAGGATATTTAAAACTCTAGCCTGATCACCGATATTAGCCCACGTGTCCGGCTCATTAGCCATTTTCTCAATTGAAGCGTGGAATGAGCTTGGCGTTAGAACTTGACCGTCAACGACACCACTGCCTGGATTAACGTCAAATACCATATCCCCGAAATCAGCGCTGGCTTTATCAAACGATTTGGCCAGTAGATCTTCCATACTTTTCTTTGCATTTTGTGCACCAGTATCAAATTTTTGTTGCTTTTCAGCTAAAAAAAATATAGTTTACAATGTGTAACTCAATTATGAAGCCCAGAACTGCTATGTTTACAGCACTGTCAAAATGAAAATTTTGATAGAAAAACTATTATTACACAGAGTGCGCCGTTATGTTTCACAAAATAATTCGAAAAATAGTGAAACATAATGGCCCAAGCGGGAAAAGTGAAGCATAACGGGGTGAAACATAACGGCGCACCCTGAGTATATTTAAATAGAAAACATGAACGAGTTGAATATACTGTCCCGACGCCCAATGC
>SCLG01000282.1:31549-44273 GCA_004367875.1 Oikopleura albicans
CTGCTGCATCTTGCTCTATTTTAATAAATTGAAGATTTTGTTGTACTAAGGATGTGCCAATGTTGATATCCTGTCCATTCATTAACCAATAAGTATGAGTTGTACCGTCATCGTTGTTCATTAACTCATAAATGCCATTAATCTGGATTTGACTGTTGATTTGACTGAAAGCAGTATCTGCTCGTTTCACTTTCATTTCACTCCCATAGTGGTTTTTACCAAAGACCTTAAATAAATATTTGCAGGAAATTATATCAAGATTGTCTGTTAATTAACTCTTAGGGGGAAGGAGTTTTTGGAAACCCGTAGGGGGAAAATGCGTGTAAATAAACACGCACTTAAAAAAATCACAGTAATTCCCAATAATTCAAAAAAACTGGTAAAACCAAGTTGTAGAGCTCGTCAAACTACATCGATCTGACTATTCAGAAATTGATTTGGGCCACCAGGGCCCCCTAGGTAGCTGTTTGAAATCTCCAACCTACGCAAAAAATAACACCGTCAATCGAATTTTCTCGAAAAGTTGAGGGGGGGTCACCAATACCCGTTTTGCCCTACGGGGCCTCTAAATGCAATAAATCTACGAAAAAACAAGTTGCGTGTCTATTTACACGCACTTACCCCTGAGAGTTAACAGCCTTACGGAAAGGTAAAGAGAAGTACGTAATACGTATAGTATGTATATCCGCAAAACCCGAATCCAGTACTCAGAGTGCGCCGTTATGTTTCACTTTTTCCCGTCCGTCCTGTTATGTTTCACTTTTTTGAGAAAATATGTTCCCCTAACACTTATCGGGTCCAATATATTTCACTATTTTTCAACTTTTTGAAAAACATAATGGCATACCCCGGGTTCTTGATTTTGTTTCCTTATTCAAGTAAAATGATCCCTATTTGGCGCATTGTGAAAAAAAAACCTGACCTATACCGTATTTGAGGTTGCACCCTATAGAAAGTGTAGTAATGTTTTTCGACCCTTATTTGGCCTGTTCACTTTTTTTTTATAAACTTAGGATCCAGCTCATTATATTTAAAAAAACTGATAAAGAGATAACAGCTGAATCCGTACATATTTTACCTTGTCCTCAAATTTTACTTTGGTAAGATAGTTTGCTACGTGGTGTACTTTTATAAAAATAATTACCCTGATAGCAGACGTTTCACAACAGCCAAAATGATATGTAGCAGCCGCGGTTTGATCGCAACCGGTCGCACAGGCAGTTTCACCAGCACTTGGACAACCATCCAGTTCACAATCCTTTGTGATTTTTTCACGCAATCCAATACATGGCTGACAATAATGTTTGAAAGTGTGGGGACAATCCGCATCATTTATTTCTTGTTGCGTCTAGGCTAGGGTGGACGTATGAAAATAAACTTGTTCGTATTTTAACCCCTAGGCACCGAAAAATTCGCTGTCCATTAAAAAAACATTTTCTAGAATCACAAATTAAAGATATATATAATTTTCTAGAATATTAGGAAAGTGGCATCCTTTACACAATAACTTGAAATTTCTTGGTTTTTTGAAAGCTTTTCCCCGCAAAATTTTTGAATTTTGTTTTACAAATGCTAATGAATTTATTTGTTCGATTTTTGATATTTATTTTTGCATTCCTAAACTCGTAGGTTACGTTCACCCTAGTCTGAGCACATTGCGTTGTATCATCAGTGCCTTCGATAGTGTAACCCGTTATATCGTTGACCCAACAACGGCAGTATCGATGACGCTGCTGGTACAATTCGCCAACAACAAGGTCTAGATCAGGCCGTAAGTCATCGCCACAGTTCTTTTTGCATTTATAGAGCGTTTCATAATCGGCCACCGTCATACCGGTCAAACCGCTCGTAGTAAAATCTTCACCATATTGTGGATACCACACAGACCAGCCAAGAGGCATCATACGATCATCATGTACCTAATAATATTTTTATACTATACAACTTTCCGAGGTAGTTAAGGAGGTGAGGGGCCTTTAGTGTACAAATATCACATGCCAGGTAAGTGATTTTAAAGACGTCTTCTATGAATCTGAGTGTACTTTTTAGCCCTGAACTTTACTAAAAACGAAATCGGAAATCGTATCTAGTTTTATAATTTTCATGTGATTGAGTTGGTTTTACTTCAAAAGGTTTGCTTAAAGCAAGACGCACAAATCTATTGTGTCGGATTTTGGAAATACTATCCTTTACAAAAATCTGCTGTGGTAAGATCACTAAAAATAAGAATAACACTTAAAATCACTTAAAATATGAATTACCGAAAGCTGCATTTGCGAACTGAATTGTGTTGCGCCATTGATAACATAACTAGCTACACTTCCTCCAACGGGACGCTCAATTTGACCAAATCCATAAACACCGCTTGTACTTCCTATTCACCAATTGAAAAATAAAAAAAACAATCTTTTCATAAGAAAAATAATTTTACTGATTGTTCAAAATTTGTCTTTTATGGGGTCGGCACGTGATCCTGTCAGTTTCTCTACAGGGTGAAGTAATGTATATGCTAAGCCGTTTTTGGTTCGCCAGTTCGCTGAGCGAATATAAATCACCAAAAAACGGCTTAGCATCTATATGACTTCACCCTCTATATCAATTACGGAGGTTTTACTAACTTCTATAAGGTTTGAAGAGAGCTCATAGGTTGCGGTAACGCTTTTTCCCATTTAATTTTAATACAGAAATGAAATAGAGTTCAAGTTTAAAATTTAACAACCGGTTCCTTCAAGAATTGACAAAGCGTTGGCACTAGAGGCAAGCATCACGCCGGTAAATTCATTGTTAGCATCAGCAGGCGTTAAGATGTCATAAGGGTTGGAAGCGTCGTCAGGGTTAACCAACAAGTCAGTCACTTCGCGCTTATCGGCTGGACAATTGAGAAAAAAATTTTGATTCGAAAATGAAATCTTCTTCAGCGCCGCAAGTGCTGGATCGGTGATTTGGCACTTGACGCGGTCGAAAGACTCAACTACGATTTCCATTTGGTCATTAGCGGACCCTCACCAAAGTTAGAGAAAAAATTGCTTACCGACCAATAGTTAACAAATTTAAAGGAGATGTTTGAACTAAATACGACTAATTTTAAACGTTTGTTCGATTATAAATTCCGATTTCGATATTTTTATTCTAATAAGTTTTGTATTCTAATAACTTTATTTTAAAAACTTTTAATTTAGGGTTTTTTAAGAACTTTTTTAAGAACATTTTTTAGAACATTTTTAAGAACATTTTTAAGAACATTTTCAAGAACATTTTCGAGAACATTTTCCAGAACATTTTCAAGAACATTTTTAAGAACATTTTAAAGAACATTTTTAAGAACTTTTTTAAGAACATTTTTTAGAACATTTTTAAGAACATTTTCAAGAACATTTTTAAGAACATTTTTAAGAACATTTTTAAAAACATTTTTAAGAACATTTTTAAGAACATTTTTAAGAACATTTTTAAGAACATTTTTAAGAACATTTTTAAGAACATTTTTAAGAACATTTTTAAGAACATTTTTAAGAACATTTTTAAGAACATTTTTAAGAACATTTTTAAGAACATTTTTAAGAACATTTTTAAGAACATTTTTAAGAACATTTTTAAGAACATTTTTAAGAACATTTTTAAGAACATTTTTAAGAACATTTTTAAGAACATTTTTAAGAACATTTTTAAGAACATTTTTAAGAACATTTTTAAGAACATTTTTAAGAACATTTTTAAGAACATTTTTAAGAACATTTTTAAGAACATTTTTAAGAACATTTTTAAGAACATTTTTAAGAACATTTTTAAGAACATTTTTAAGNTCGTTTTAGCTATCATTCGTGTTTTGAAAGGGCCATACCGTATGGCCCATACGGACTACCCATATAAATAGGCCACAATATAACAAAATCGAACCACGTTCTAAAAAAGAAACTAAAACGGAAGCTTTCGAATTGACTGAAATCTTCGAAATTCATAGTTATCTTATCTTTTCGTACTGATTTAACAATCGATGATTAAACTCTAACTAAAGGATTAAGATTTTGTTTCCACTCAAGCACGTCAACAGTACAATCATCGATTTTCCACGCAAACTGAAACGAAAAAAATCCGTCTGGAAATTTGGTTTGCTCCTCAGTCGTAATCCAATTTTCCGTCTTGAATTTTTCAAAAGCCAAGTGGCTTTCAAGCGTCAAAAAACTACTTCCTTCTTCTATGAAACAGGCTGTTAGACAAATTGCCGTTTGATAATTCGGATCGGTAGTGGCGCAGTCTGGTACACAGCTAGACGGAAAAACATCGTCAACGGAATCAGTATTTTGGAAACCAATAGGACGCCATTTCTTTATGCATCGTTTTTGCCCTGTGTGAGCATTATCAAATCGCTAACAATGGATTTATAATGTATTGTTATTCGTTAAATCGTAAACCTTCATAAGTTTGCCTTATGAAAGTGAGTGGTATCAAAAAGTAAGTGAAAAATCATATTCTTAAATAATGCAACCACGAACGTACTCGAAATCTGACAAATGTCTCTTGATCAAAACTAAACTTAGCAAACTATAGCATAACTCGCGCGCTGATTGGCCAATGCCATTTGAGCTTGCTCCAAATCGGCCACAAGAGCGATTGTACATACAAAGTTAGCAACATAGAAAACAAAGTTTGTGCTGATTCGAAAATGCATTTTTTAAATATGATCATTCTTCATTTTTTTGATGTCTCTGGTTATTTTCAGGAGAAAATCTAGTCATTTATATATTTTCCGAAATTGTGTCATAATATAAAGAGATAAAAGATTAGTCAAAGAAACATGTGTATAAAAACCCAAACTGGAAACCTTCAGGACAACAGCTATCTGGCTCGGAATTACAAGCTAAAGCGACACCAGCTGCGTCAACTTCATTTTCGATACAAAGTACATGCCTTGTATCTGCTCTTGCCGTCAAATAATCATTGTGGCATGTAAGACATTTTGCTGCCGTTGTTTTTACAGCTAGATTGAGATCAAGTACGTCCTCGGTATCTGGTATATCACAAGTGACACATCGAGGGTCACAAGCTGGATTGAGGGATTCGAAACTATTGTTAAAAATAAAAACCAACTGGTTCCATATTACCACTAGGTAGAAATGGCCAAATCGCAAATTTTTGAAAAAAAAACTGATGTAGCCGAATTGCAGACCTCGTCAAACAACGTGGATTGATAAGAAAAATTGAGTTGAACCACCAGGAAGCTCTAGAGAGTTGTTTGAAATTGCCAACCTACGTCAATAAACATTTGGTCATGGTGGCCCTAATCAACTTTTGGTTAACAAAAAAAACTAGGTAGTAACCAAAGAGTTCCCAAATGTTTTAAAAAATACACAACTTTGAGTTTTTTTGTAAGTTTTCGAACCGTGCCCTAAACACACAAAGCGGGACGGATTGACAGCTGGATCAATTGGATCCGGAATTTCGGACGCATAAAATCCAACAGGACATGTGGCCAAGCATTGGATTTTGTTTGCTTCGTACTCATATTCTACATGTTTGCAACGATTGGAACCTGACACAATTGTGCAATCTTTATCTGTGAGTCCATCGTTGCTGCAACCACCCGCACATTCTGTATCACAAGAAACACATACTTTTTGCGATTGTTCACCAGGATCCATGAATTGCGTATCAGATGATAATGTTGTGAGAAGATCAGGTTTGTTGTGTTCTAATAAATATTTGCGTTAATATCCAAATACTTAGAAAAATAATGTACATCTCAACCTAAATAAGTCCAATATTTTATAACGCAGCTTACCGAGTTATTGTTCAATTAATCCAATCATATTTTTTTATATATAAAATTTGCGGAAATATGAGGAAGCCTGTGTGGCGTTAAGGTCAAGTCGTAAAAAGATGGCTCGACCTTAATTGCCTTCAAATATTCACCATTTCAAAAACATCATTTAGACATGATTCTAAAGAAAAATATTCTAAGATAAAAACATAGATGAAGTGAAAAAAAATATTGCGGGCGAGGGCGAAGGTTATTAACCTTAACATTAAAAAAAAATCCCTTAAACCCATAAATCAAACAAAAAGAACTCAACCTTAAAACAGTCAGAATGTAAGAACATATACCCGCCACCTCTGTAATTTTTTTTTCCAAAATATGGAAATATACCACAGTCAGGCGTCTCTAGATGTGCATTTTTAGAGAGATACAGTGTATGCACATTTAGAGAGACATGTACATTAAGAGAAAGGTATTTACAAATTTTCGTGAACAGCGCACATCTGGAGAGACATGAACATCTAGAGAGCGCACATCTGGACACCCCTGTCTGTATTACACGAGAATTTTCATGTCATATTTCTGAGCTATAAAATTTCCCAAAAAAGTTTAGTGTCATACGGTAAATATGCATATACACTTACGGGCGCGAATATTAACGAACTCGTCGAGTTCATCGTTGCAACTTGATGCCAAACTTGAAAGACATTGCGTGGTGTCAACATTCCGGTCTGGTTCCCGAATGACCAGTTTACCGAATTGACAGGTATAACATTCTGCTGGATCTTGTGGTTTCAAACATCCATGATTGGTGCATAACTCGCTACAGTTTAGAGCACACCGAAAAGTGCCGCCAATGTCTTCCGAAATATAGGGCAATTGTCGTATAACTTCNGAAATCATATAACCGCCATCCCTGTACTTTTCAAAAGATGGCAATATAAATTATTATACACTCTGGGGTTTTTAGATATGCATTTTCTATTTCCGACATGCTCATCAAAAGAGAGGTATTTGCAATTTTTCATAAAAAACGTACATCTGGAAAGACCTGCACATCTAGAGAGCCATGGCTGTTATAAAATTTCCCAAAACGTTAAGTGTCCAACGGTAATTATGCATATACTCACGGGCGCGAATATTAACGAACTCGTCGAGTTCATCGTTGCAACTTGATGCCAGGCTCGACAGACATTGCGTAGTGTCAACATTACGGTCTGGTTCCCGAATGACCAGTTTACCGAATTGACAGGTATAACATTCTGCTGGATCTTGTGGTTTCAAACATCCATGATTGGTGCATAACTCGCTACAGTTTAGAGCACACCGAAAAGTGCCGCCAATTTCTTCCGAAATATAGGGCAATTGACATTGTAACGTTTCAAGTTCCGTCATGAAAATTCCTTCAATATCAACCCGTGATTCTCCACCACCAAGAGCATAATAACGCGGGATTATGAAACCTTTCTCTCAAACCAAGATGAAACATGAAATGGTTTCCGACTGATTAATACAGAAGTTTATACATGGTTATAAGGTCAAGGTTTGAAAAACTTACTTTACCTTAAAGGCATTGCCAAAAAAAAAATCATAAAAAACACAAAAATGGGCCATACTTCTGATAAATTTAGCCCATTAGATACAAATCTTCACCATTGTCCCACTGAGAGTTAACTCGCAGATCCACTGTTAAATTGACACCGTCTAAATGGGTCTTTTTTCATTTACGGCGAAAGGGTAATCAACCGAATTTTTCCCCTTCTGATAACACTGTTCAAAAGTGGAAACATTTCGGCGGATTACCCTTTCGCAAGAAAAAAGGACCGAATCAGACGGTGCCTAACAAATCATATCCAGATGAATGTTTCACCTAATCCTGGATGCTGTACGATATTATAATTTATAATGGAAATTCCAGCCTCTCGTTGATTTCGATCATAGGAAGGCCGCGAGACTGTGAAGGATATCAGTTGACCGACATTGTACATACAAACAATAAGCTGTTCAGACATATCTGGAATTTTACCCGTCGCCATTTTACCGTATCGTTGTGCACAAACGTTAATTTCATCATATGTCAAGGTTTCATCCAGTTTATGTAAACACAAGTCGGTTAATGTTTGGTGCAAATATATCCACGTTGATTTATCCGCCAAATTAGACGCCATTACGAAGAAATATTCGTGTTCTGTTCGCACTGTGACTTTCACACACTGTTGAATATCCTTAACGAGCGTTTATATACAAAATTCAAAAGGTTTGTGGTGAAATAGTTTTTCGAAATTTATATGCGTATCATACGCAGCGTATATTCATTTTATTTTTTAAGAATTACAAAAACTACAGGAAGGGTTTGATAATTGATAAAAACCGTCTCTTATTAAGCATCAGTCTCTTTTTAATAACAATATAAACTATCCGATCCTGCGCTGATTCGAACATCTGGCCACTAGACCATTGCACCATACAGGGGAATGGGGTATTTGTACCCTGTGTAATTGGATTAACGAAACCAAGTGTTTGCCCTTCACCTGCAGCCATTTTTTCTAACGTATCTTTATACTGGGTATAAAATCGTCGGACTTTGGCGGATTCCGTTGGCGCGCCCACGACAGAATCAGCACTCATGGCAAACAAGTTGCGTTCAGTAAATGCAATGTCTCCATTTTTCAAATTGAGGTCCACATAAAGTCCGTGTTTTGTGCGCAATTGTACAAAACCTTCATCTCCGTCCGTAACTGACAACGGGATTAAATGATAAGTTCCGCGACCTAAAGTATTTTTTCAAGAAAAGAAAAATCATTACAAAAAATAACAGACTCCCTAAAAAACTAGTAAGAAGCTCAGCATAGGAAGACAGGAGGCAGTCCAATCAGAGAGCCGCTATTAACCTACGCCCATTATGTCATAGGGTATTTTTGTATTTTTGTAAATTTTAACATCAAAACATTGAATAATTATGATATGATTTTCTTTATTGAATTAAATTTAAATAATTTTTAAATAATAGAATAAATAATAAAATACATACAAAAATTTCTTCTCCGGCAGAAACTGGTATACTGTTTATTATTTAAAAATAGGCAATTAGAAATAAATTATACTGTACACGGTATACATTTGATGGATTTTTCCTATTCAAATTTATTACATTTTTTCCGACATTCCCCCAAAAACATCAACCTACATGTATTTGGAAATACTCGGCCAGTTTATTCGCCGTTCATTGGCTATTTTTGGAAATTTTGGATTTTTGCAGCAAATTACAAACGCATCAACCCGTTAACCGGGCCATTTATTCATAACCGGCCACTTCTGGAGAAATGCTTGTTACCGGTTAACGACGCACCCTGTGTATTGAAAAATTGAAAACTTGATTTCACCGTACCTGTAGTATCGGCACTCATGAGTTCCGAAAACGCAACAGTTGAGGAAGCAAGGCTCGAAATCTGCTTCTGATCAATATTGTCTTTGGTATACCAACGACGGTTATTTTCATCATATTTGAGAAAGTATTGCTCATTGGGAAATATCCTCAGCTCTGGATGCACATTATTATTAAAATAAAAGCGCTTCATATTGAATACAAGTTGAAGGTTAGCAAAGGCCACTTCTGGCCAGTTAATCGACTCGTCATCGCCAAACTCGAATACAAACGGATCTCTGATATCAATTGCCTTGTAGTCTGTCGTGCACCCAACTGGCGATGGCTAATGTGTTATTTAATATGTTTGCAACATGTAACATGTTAGATGTTCCGTATGTAATAAACAGGGTGCCCAAAATTAATACCGGAGGGAATTGTATGCATAGTAGACCGGGTGCGCAGTTATCGGGCGGGTTTCGCGACAAAAACCTTAATCGGGCGACCGATAACTGCTCAGGGCGGAAGCGGAATAAGGCGAAAATATGCAAGAAAAAAACGCCTGATAAAAGCACGAGGGTGCCCGATAACAGGACGAGCGGGAAATTTGGTCATATATATCCAAAAATATGGAAAAAACCGCCCTATAACAGCAAAGGGTGCCCAATAACAGCACCGACCCGCCCGATAACTGCGCACCCGGTGCATACTATTACATACTATTTTCCATATTTACGCTGCCTTTTCATTTATTTGGAAAATCCACTAGTCAAAAAGTGTAAAAATGACTGCAAATTGTTCTAAGTGATTTTCGTCGCCCTAATTTTAAGCTCGGGCACCCTAGTGACCAATCATTACAAAAAAAGTCCGTGGGCACTTTACGGACTAAATTACAAACCTTAATTTCAGTTATTGCATTGATAAGGCCACCTTTATTTCGAACATACTCAGTAACTGCGGTGTCGAGTGCTTCAATTTTCCGCTTGAATTTATCTTTTTGATCAACGATTTCCCAACAATCAACTAGACGGGGAGATGTGATCTCGCATTCAGCGCCCGGAGTAGTATTATTCACGCATGTACCCCTACAATGTCCATTGTTTTGTCCGAACACTGTATTGCAGTCAATTTTAACCTTTCGCTTCTTTAGACAGTTTACGGGTTGTCAAAATATCATTTTAAGAAATTGGATTTAGACATTTGTAAAGAAATATTTTCACCGATTTCAAAATATACCGCGCATTTTTCAAGTGCTTAGAGTGTGGAGAAAAACGCCATTTTCCCACTAAAAGAAGGACATGCCCTCGGGCAAAAACGAGGAAAATAGAAAAATAAACATTCTCGCGGTCGGACGAGCGCGGAGCCGCTCGCCGATTGTAAGTCGAACTTTTTCTATTTTGCACATGTNTTTTGCCGGAAATAAAAAAAAAAGATATAGAAAAATGAAATAGAAAAAAGATACCAATCAGTTCCCTACTGTGCTTTGAGAGCCCGCGCCTCTCCATTCTGAAAAAAAAATCGCTTCATTTTCGCTCCATTCTGGACCCTAACGTGCTATGGGAACTGGGCACTGCCTTTTCATTTATTTGGAAAATCCACTAGTCAAAAAGTGTAGAAATAACTGCAAATTGTTCTAAGTGATTAACGTCGACCTAATTTTAACCTCGGGCACCCTAGTGACCAATCATTACAAAAAATGTCCTTGGGCACTTAATGGACTAAACTACAGACCTTTATTTCAGTTATTGCATTGATAAGGCCACCTTTATTTCGAACATACTCAGTAACTGCGGTGTCGAGTGCTTCAATTTTCCGCTTGAATTTATCTTTTTGATCAACGATTTCCCAACAATCAACTAGTCGGGGAGATGTGATCTCACATTCAGCGCCCGGAGTAGTATTATTCACGCATGTACCCCTACAAAGTCCATTGTTTTGTCCAAACACTGTATTGCAGTCAATTTTAACCTTTCGCTTCTTCAGACAGTATACGGGTTGTCAAAGTTCCATTTTAAAAGTTGGATAAAGAGATTTGTAAAGAATTTTTTTCACCGATTTTACCGGTTTTTGCAAGACAAGAAATTCTGCATTATGCGAATCTTCAGTGTTGAACAAAATATACCGCGATGAACGCAGACTGTGTCCAAAGGGGGGGGGGTGCGTGAGAGTTACCATTTAAAATCTAATTGTCAAGCGTCATCTCATGTATAACGCGTAGTGAAGCCACTACACTTTAACTCTCAGGGGGAAATTCGTGCAAATTTGCACAAATTGCTCTAAAATCCCAAAAATTGTGGGAAAACGTTACAATATGAAAAATTCCTGATAAACGGGTCTCACTAAATCTCATGAAAAAAAAAAATTGTCAGAAAAATGGAAATGATTTTTTGTTCATAAAAAAAACTGTTATGGTTATAACACGGCTTCGTGCAAATTTGCATGATTTCCCTATGAGTTAGTATTCACTCATTCCCGTCGGAGTCAACTTATCGCCTCTAATAGGCACTATTTTGCAGAAAACTTTTAAAAGATGGAATATGTTTTTATCCGAAAACTTTTTTCTCCGAAAGCTTTTTTCTCCGAATAACATTTTGTACGAAAACTTTATAGTATTGTAACTGTACTTTAGTATTGTAAAAATAACATTTTTTCTGGAATTTTTTTTTCAAATTTTTCAAATTTTTCATTTGTCAACCGTAGTCAATGATCTTCGCGGTCAATTAGGCACGTTTCGTAACACTCACCGTCTATCATATCATCAAGGAGGTGATACATCAAAGTTGTGATTGGCTCAAACACCATATCGAATGGTTTCGGATAATGAACAATACTTTTCAACCATTGAACAAGGTTTGATCGGAAGTTTGAGGAATATAGATCGGTAATCGATGTGGCAATTTGATGGGAGCCGCCTTTGGCCACAATAGATGTCGTGTCCCTAAGCTCTGAGGAGGAAGTAGATCCGACATTTCTAGAACCTGTTCCCGTTGCCGATGTATCGATTTGAGCCGTTTGATCCGTTTCCTTTGTATTCTCCTCATCAAAACTACCCTGACTGACATAGGCTAACCACATATGAAATCCGAAATCATACTACAGTTCCGGATCCCTTATGGGTTGCTCCCTTATGGGCCGGGCCTCCCAAAAAATCGAAAAACGATTTTTTCGATTTAAATAACTGCTCCTTTATTAAATTTGCAAATTGCCTAAAAACTCGTTTTCAAGCAAAAAAAAATAAAATAAAATTAGAAAATATTTATTTTTTGTCAAAAAGGTCAATATGTCCCTTATGGCCCATAACTTAAAGGCTTTATGGGCCAGTGATCCGTTATGGGCCGCCTTTTTGGAGCCCTCATGGTGGCCCATAAGGGATCAGGGACTGTAGATCAATACGAGATTAAATAAGGGTTGCGTTTGTGTTTTCAAACATCGACCCTTATTTTGCGTAGTTTAAAATTTAAAATTTGCGTCAGAATTGGTCAGTTTTTGAACCGCTTATTCGGAATACTAAAAACGCCAAGATCAATAATTGATTAAATTTGTGGACACCCTAGACTGACTGCTATATCTAAACTGGCGCTAATGCCTCTTGCTTCATCTACAGC
>SCLG01000282.1:45900-55949 GCA_004367875.1 Oikopleura albicans
CCAGATATAAAAATAACTCATGGTATGATCGCGAAAAAAAAATAATATGGCGAAAAGGCCATTACCTCTCGTAGAAACATCTCATATCGTATAATATTGATCGACATTTTTGCCACCATTTTCTCTTTCTTCACCGTTTTTTTCTTTCCTGTTTGTCCCATTTGACTTGTCTTGCGTTGTTTCTTAGAATTTGAGAATGTATGTTCACCGGTAAATTTACCGGTCGTTTTTTGATGTTGAAAGGAAGCACCCATCGAAAACCCGCCACCACTGGCCGCCAATGATGCGGTCGCCGACAAGGAATCGACTTCCGTTGAATCTAGAGTTTTTCGCGTTTCGTCGAAAGCGCTGGTGCCAACTTGTGCATTTGATTTTACAGATTCAGATTCGATAAAGTCAGAAATCGAACTAAATGTTTCTGTGGTCATTTGCGTCTCATAGACACCTTGTACGTGCATTCCATCCGGTACATCAAAAATGCCCTAAAGTAGTGCTTACATGCAGTACGTAAGACCTACTAGGAGACGCACTGTATTTTTTTTTTATCTTCTAGGCAACCAATTATCTGTCAGAAACGAAAGAGTCCGTAATTTTCCGCCAACGCACTGCGCAGTTATTTTTCATTATACACAGGATGCGCCGTTAACCGGCCACTAAAATTTTTGAAAAACTGACCGATTAACGGGTTTTTGCCCGGTTAACGGCTCAATGCGTAGCAAAAAAAAAAATTGTTCCAAAAGTGGCCGGTTAAAAGCGCATCCTGTGTATATTAATTTTGAAATGAAATTAGGTTTTTGAAATGAAACTGCGCAGGTGGTGTAGGCTTAAAAATGAACCGCGCTTCAACTGTCGGAATCACGCTAACAATCTCATATATTACAAACTTGTATTATTACAGTTTGACATTTGAAGCGCAGACACACGGTAATACAGAAATGAGTCTAATTATTCCATTACCTTGTAGGTGTTCATCTCGCGACACCATGGTTTAACGAGTTTTCCGCGATATCCCTTCATACTGTAGCCTTTTGTGATATCAAATGTTACACCAATGTAGGCCGCAGCGTCAATTGGTGACTCACACTTGTATGTTAAGATATCAGCCGTTAAACAATTCTTGTCGACCTGACCTTGATCCTTGTTAGAAATACTTCGGTAGCATTCCTTAATCAGTAAATCTTCAATATCATTGTTTTCGATAACGCTTTCATCACCCTAGATAGGGTTAAAAATTGGTTAGATACTCTAACTTAGAGTACTTCAAAAAGTACTTATTTATTTGACGGCCTTTTGACCTAAAAAGAGGAATTTTTTTTTTGAAAAAAAGTTCATGTTTTACGTTTGGTTTTTCCCAACGCCAAACGAATTTTTCCCAACGCCAAACGCAAGCGTTGGCCAACACTCGAACCACAAATGTCCAGTCAGATGGAAAATGGCCAAAAAAGTGGCGTTTTCTCAAAAGTGTTAATTTCCGGCCACAATATTATATAATCTCGCTTAAATATAAACTGAAACCAGCCCTGACCACCCAAGTGGTCGATTTGACCACAAACATATTTTTTCATTTTAAGCGTTTTTTTTTGGAATTAGAAAAAAATTATGTTTATGAAATCCACCAACTTTCAAACCCTGACCCTGATCTCCGATATTTGCCCATGGTTCATCTGCTGTTATCTGCTCAAATGAGGCTTCAAATGCGCTAGGTGTCATCACTTGGCCATCAACGACCCCACTTCCTGGATTAACGTCAAATTGCATTCCAGTAAAATCGGCGTTTGCTTTATCGAAGGAAGCTGACAGTAACCCTTCCATGTCTTTCTTGGCAGCTTGCACTCCTGTATCAAATGCTGCTTGCTTTTTATCTAGAAAAAAGTCGGTGAACTTGTTAAACTCTTTTTATATTTACTTGTCTTAGACCAGATTTTTTACAAAATTTATCATTCAGAAACATGATGACAACAAACTCTTAATTTGTAATCAAAACACAAATTTATAATAAGAATTTTCAAAAAATACGATTTAAGCAAAACAAAAATTGAAAACTTTTTCCTTTTTTTATTTAGGGGAGGGGTCCGTCAACGTTAAGTTTGTAAACAACACGACGGACCCCTCCTTAAATTTCAAAAAAATCACGACCGATATTTGAAAACAAATTTTGGAATTAAGAAAAAAGTCAAGGGACGAAAAGAAAAGAAAACTGTAGAAATAACGTTTTCTGCCTAAGCCCTAACCAAGAAAAAAAGTACGGTAAATTTAATATTAAAGACCTGTCACGGGTGCTTTGCAACATTTTTCAATATCTGGATTAGGGTGTCCGCGGTCAAAATCGAGGGTCTTCAAATTGGTACCCATATGGACCTGATTGGAAGGAAAATTTTTTTTTTCAAAATTCTCAGCGGGGATCCTTTTCGAAAATTTTGAAAAAAATTTTTTTTTTTCAAATCTCATTCGAAAATGAACAAAATTTATAATCTGATTTTTTGTCATTGCTTCTGGTATTGATTTTAGGCCAAACCGCGGACACCCTAATCTGGATACGATAAAAGTTTGAGATCTTGGTGAATAATAATTTAAAATTAAAATCAAACCCATGGAGTCTTGCATTGCCATTCCAGCTTCAAGTGTTTGCTTGCTTAATTTTTGCATTCGATCCATGTTTGCTTTATTTTGAGCGTTTATGTACTTTTTCATAATTCCCTTTTTGTCATTAGCTTGAATAGCTTTGACCTTAAGGCCAACTTGCTTCTTAAACTCAGTAGCTTGTGTTTTTGTGCTTGTGTAGGCTGCTGAGGCTCTATTCTTGAAATTGTCGAATCCTTGCTAAATTACGGGTATTGGTGTTATAAAATACTTCAAGTTTATTCCTCTTATTTATTTACAGAGCTAGTTATTAGGTTTTGAAGATACAAAACCGTTAGCCACGCTAACTAATATTACAGACATTATACAGACTGACAAAAATTTCTAGAATTTTTGGCGTAAAGAATTTTTTGAACTTGAACTCATTCATGATACTTTTTAGGTTTACCTGTAGTGAACTATACGTATACAATACGGTAAAATATGGTGTTTATTTGTGAACAAATTAACCGTACCACCCTTAAAACGTCCATAAAACGCCAGCCGGAGCCGGCGGCTTATCTAGAAAAAAACAATATAGCGACACAAAAACCCTTGCCTTAAAATCTTTCTTTGCCTGGGAAAATCCTTTATTTAATCCGTCTTTAGCGTCAGTTCCGGCTTGACCAATTGCAGTTGCAGCATCCGTGAGTCCCTGACCAGCGGCAGTCGCACCATCCGAGAGTTTTCCACCGACATAAGAAGCACCGTCTCTGGCACCCTCTGCGATTTTTCCACCAGCATACTTTGCACCAGACGCAATTTTTCCACCGGCATAGACGGCACCGGTACCGACCGCTCCGGCTACAGCCCCGGCAGCTTTACCAACCGGTGTTGCAATATTTCGACTAAATTGTTCCGACAGTCGTGCATGTTCGCGTTTGTTTTGCACCAGAGCCCGCTGCTCTACAACGTTTTTGAAACCATGACCTTGGCCAAAGTGATCAGCTCTTAATTTGCCCCAATTTGCTTTTCCACCGTGTTCTAATTTGGCGGCATCTAGCCATGCCTTTTGATCGTCCGTGTCAATCCAGTCCGGGATTTTCGCATCAACCACTTCATTGCGAAGTCCGGTGCCGTCGAAATTTGACTGAGTTTTACCACCGTCTCCAATGGCTTACCAGAGTTAACAATTATTATTTTTTCACGACTAATTCACAATCCTAATTTTGCGTGCTAATTATTTATTACAGGGAGGTTGGGTATAACTTATACCGTATAAGGTCAAAGTCGAAAAAAACTGACTTGACTTCAATACACTTTGAAAAAAAATGACTTGACCTTATAACCATGTGAAAAAATTCGACCCCTAAAAACTTTTTTACCTGGACATTATTTTATAGAAAAAGAAATGGAAAAAGAAATGATTATGTGCGAGCGGGGAGGGGCTTTTACCAAAAATTCTAAAAAAACTCATTTTTTCATTACTAATCGGTCACTAGATCACCATTCTTTTAAAACTCTGTTCCTGAAGTATATAGCCATAAATTGGCTATCAAAACTAGTTTTCTCATCTCATTTATCCGACCAGATCTAAAATTAATTTTGTATCAAACAAATCGTCAAACCACATGTTTCGAGAAAAAGGTGGAAGACAGTTATACGAAAAAACATTCATTACCGGTTGCCAGAGATAATCAGAAAAAATATTTTCCGTAACGTTTTTCATTTAATAAGAGTGGAAATTATTCTGGCAAAATCAAGGCTGGCGGTGACCTTATCCGTTAACTTTATCCGGTCTTGATAATTTGTAGCGTGTTGAATTTGGCTAGGAGAATTTCATTTTGGAAGCGTAAAATTAAAGTTATTACGAGCAGGGTGAACTTGAGCCAAAACTGGAAGCCCAATACAATCCAATACAGCCCAATACAATCCAAATTTTAATTTTTCGTCAAATGACCAAAATATTTTTTTGTAGAAAAAAATTGGCTTATTTTTCCCTAACTGTAAATAAAACGTATTTATCATTTTTTATAAAATTTAGTTTGGCATGGTTTTGCAGTGTCATATTTAAACACATATGGGTCATATCGGTTAAACAACTAGAGGAATGACCAGTGAACAAAAACATTACACAAATACACCAAGTGTGCGCTTAACTTGATACACAAGTCATTTAAAAATGAATAAATGGACGATAAAAATCAAATACATATAGAAAAAAACAAAACAATTAATATTTTATAATGAATAATAGTTCAACAAATAATAAAAATTAACAATTACGTATTATTATACAACTTTAAAATTAGTATTTGTTCGCACTGTCCTTTCTTGTATGTTAACCGGTGTTGAATCAATTTGTACAGTACAGTTGTGGGTGCGAGAACGTAACGATGTTACGAGAACGTGACACTTTGTGGGACACGGTCGTCATTGGCGACAGCGCGACACTTTAAAAAATGACATACCTTCTTACGTACTAACCTAAAGAGTTACATTTTTAATTTTTTTATTGAAAAAAATGGCAGTGACAGAATTGCAATATCCCAGCGTTTCAACTTTTATAAATTTAATAGAATTTAATTTCAATAATAATAAAAACTAAAACAATGACAAACTCTGGTCAAATAATGTTGCGAGAACGTGACAATGGGCATGAAAACGTGACGATCGTGCGAGAACGTGACACTTTTTGGCAACTGAAAGTGTCACGTTCTCGCATCCACAACTGTATATATAATATATATACATACATACAGTCAATATCCTTATTCGTCACATAGTTAAAAATTGTTATTGTAGCTCAGGGATAATATAAACGGTATCACAGTTTGCTGTACATTTTTCGTATCTGTATTTATATCTAGCGTTTGATAATGCTTTAAAGTCTGCCGCCAATGGTGAGTCTAAATTCGTCCGACAGCGGTTACAGGGGGGATCCTCAGTTAAGACGTATGTGCTGGTACCGGTGCCATCGTCAACCATGTCACCCCGGCACGGACTGGGCAGCAGCTGGCACTTTTTATATTCCCCAAGGCACGGCGAGACGTTGGTTGTCTTACAGTTTGTGGTAGTAACTGTTGCATCATAACATGCAGTGTCGGTTGAAAGGCATTTATCGTCGGCATCAAGTTCACAGGGTTCAACATCATTTGCCAGAAGCAATCGCTTAGTTGCGCTACCCGCACTCGTGTCATAAATCGGCGAATTACAGCAATGACGGCCAAAATCATACGCGAAAGGATGCGTCTCCGGACATGTGTTGCGTCCTAGATAATGAATATAATTTGGCAATGCGGTTTTTTCGGGAAAAGTTCTAGATAGCGTTTTTCGGGTGAAGGGTAGAAAAAAACCCGCTTATGAGTACTTTCACGACCACACCATTTGGTCGCGAATCGTTGTTTAAAAGATGGTTTCGCGACCACATGGTCGCAATTGGAATAAAATGTTTTTCGAAGAAAACGTTACTCGGAAAAACATGTGACCTTGACCTCCAGAGAGCCTATTTTGGAGTTATGCGCCTACTTTAGAGACATTTTCATGCACCACCTACGCAGAAAATAGTCCTTTTTTGCGTAGATTGACAAACACAAACGCCCATTGGGTCCAAATGATTAATTGATTAATACAATCAATGAAGTTTGACGAGATCTAAAACTTGGCTGTTCAACTTTTTTTTCAAAATCGCAATTTGCCTAGTTCTACCAAGTTTACTATTGCAGATTGATGTACAATATCAAACCTTTTGAGCAAATGACTTCAATTTGTGCAGTATCATCAACATAATTGGCCGTAACGGCCGCAGCCTCAGGAGCCCAATCCATTGCGTCTGCAGGGCAATTGGCGCTTTTTGATTTGAACCATGTTGTATAAGTTCCACCAGAACCGTCAACTGCTACTTTTAAATGCCATGTTAAGTCTGTATCTTGCTCGATTTTGATAAATCTGAGGTTTTGCTGTGCTCCGCCAAAGGTCTCATCTTGCCCATTCATATACCAATAAGTGTGTGCCGTACCGTCATCGCTATACATTAACTCGTAAATGCCATTGATATCAATTTGCGTGTTAGCGCCCGATGCCCCGGTGGTTATATCCGTTCCCTCTCGTTTATATTTCATCACACTGCCATAACGATTTTTGCCAAAGACCTGTAAAAAGTAGTTTACAAATATATGTACATACGGTATGTACAGTGCCGGATCCTTTATGGGCCACTATGATAGCTGCAAAAAGGGAACCCATAAAGTTTCTCTGGCCCATAAGGGAAACCTTGCACTTTTTGACAAACACAATACATTCAATTTTATATACATTTTGTTCAATATTTTCACAAAAAAGTTAACTCCTGCGGTCCCGACAGTGTCACACGGCACTGTATTATGTTATTTCGATAATTGTTCGAAATCAATAAGAGTTATCCCAGATTGGGGTTACGTATTCGGTTGATATGCTTATTAGAAAACGTTTTTAAGATTACCGGTATTTTTCGAGTAACCGGGAATTGACAACCGTTTACGGGTTTAACAATTTTATATCCAAGATTACGGGTCGAATTCGACGTGTCTAACAAGTCAAATGAATTTATAAAACATATTCGATTTTAATCTTATACACTGGTTTGAATAATTAGACAACAGTTTACCACCAAACTAGTTTTCAATAGACATATAAATATTATTCTCGATGTAAATTTTTTTGCTAATTTCTTGAGAAATCATTTGTAAAACAATTTATGGTGACCGAGAAATTTCCAGTTACGATTTTCATATGAGCCTAACAATTTAAAGCACTTCAATACTACATGTTAATTTTATTTCCCAGGCACCATAAATTGTTTTACAATTTACCCTAGTTTTCAATGGATATAGAAATATTATTCTCGTCGAGAATTTCTCGATGTAATTTTTTTTNCGAATTCGACGTGTCTAACAAGTCAAATGAATTTATAAAACCTATTCGATTTTAATCTTATACACTGGAATAATTAGACACGAATTGACCCTAGTTTTAAACGTTCCGTATGGCACTGTCGGTATCACAAAAGTAGAACAAGCCGGTAAATATTTAGAATAGAGTGATAGAGTGCATTTCAACGTTACCCTAATTGCAGATGTTTCGCAACAGCCAAAATGAAAAGTAGCAGCCGCTGTCTGGTCACAATTAGCTGCACAGTCCGTCTCACCATTCAATGGGCAGTCGGACAATTCACAGTCATGTGTGACTTGTTCACGCGCTCCAATACATGGCTGACAGTAGTGTTTAAACGTGTGTGGGCAGTCTGCATCATTGATAGTTTGTTGTGTTTGGGCACATTCAGTTGTATCATCGGTTCCTTGGACACTACCGAGGGGATAATAATTGCTGTACACCACCTGCGCCATTATTTGGCCGATATTTTTGCCGAAAAAGATTTTGTTACGTAATAATGGCCAGATAGCGGCGCAGTACAAAGGGGAATTCCGGCCAGATAACGGTGCAGGCGTTATAAAGTACAATTCTAGAACAATAATTTCAAATTCACAAGTTTAAATTAGTAATAACTATCAGTGATACTATCTGTGTAGTCTATCACGAATCGATTTTAAGTACTCAAAATTATTGAAAAATTGGAAATATTGAACGGGTCTAGTCAAATTTTCTGGAGAAAAAATGTGGGTGATTTTATATCCCATATAATGGCCCCTCATATATTCCCCTAATGAATATTTACCCAATTTTACAAAGGTGACATATCTGACCTTATAACAACCATCCCCTGTAACTTGCAACATCATTAATCCAGCAACGGCAATATCGATGACGTTGTTGGTACAATTCGTTTTCAACGAGATCCAGCTCTGTATTTCTATCGGCGCCACAATTCTTTTTACATTTATATGTTTGTTCATAATCGGCAGCCGTCACGCCAAACAAACCGCTTGTTGCGAAAGTTTCACCGAGCTGCGGGTACCATACCGACCATCCAAGTGGCATCATACGGTCATCATGAACCTATCAAAATTAAAGATTTTTTGAAATTTTAATCGTTGAAGAAACACGATCTGATAAAGGCCAAAATGGCCAATTTGGCAGCTATATGATATAACCTATATCCAAAAAAGATACCTCAATTCGGCAANNNAATTAAACAAAAAACTTTTTGTTGCTAAATTGGGGCAGAGGACTGTATATCTACATTTATAATATGTATTTATAATATTAAATACCGAAAGCTGCATTTCAGAACTGAATTGAGTTGCTCCATCAATAACATAACTAGCAGCACTTCCGCCAGCAGGAAGATCAGTCAGACCAAATCCGTATATACCGATGGCGTTCCCTATCAATCAATTGAAAACGTTAAAACTCAACTTATAGTTATTATTGACAACTAGATGCAGCTGGCTAGCTGGTTAGGCTCCCGATTCAAATAACACGTAAATGTAGGACCTGTTATAATAAAATACAGGTTTAGCCCCATTAAAATTGGCTGAGCGTTTCTAGAATAGAGCAATTTTCTTCTTTTTTCTTGCAATGGGGTGCTCCTATTGGCCAATATCATTTTAAAATATGCCGACACGGTATACTAGAAACGCGCAGCCAATTTTCATGAGGCTAAACCAGTAGCAAAGTGTGCAGGGGTCTAACATTAAGGCACAGTTTGCTATTGCGGATCAAAGACGATTTTTCTCTCTTAATTTCGGCTGTGTGCGTTAATTTGAATTTTTTGAATCCGTTTTTGAAAAAAAAAATGTCCCTCAATTTGAATCTTTCCGGTAAAAGATTATTATCTAAACCAGTACCGTTTAACAATTGGTTCCTGAAAGGATGCTGGCTCCAGTTGACCCCAATTTTATACCCGTGAATGCGTCATTATCTATAGTAGGGTTCAAAATATCGTCTTCGCCATTGGTCAGAAGAGACGTTACTTCACGTTTATCGGCAGGACAATTGATGAAAAAGTTTTGATTTGAAAATGAAATCTTCTTTAGCGCCGCAAGTGCTGGATCGGTAATTTGACATATAACGCGATCAAACGATTCGATTTCGAGTACTGGGGTGGCCACGGTGGATTCTGATTAGAGTTAAAGATTATCTAGATAAATAATGTCATAACTGCCATAGCCTATGGCAGTTATGGCCCATAGGATATTTGTGCCGATTTGCAAGAAACGCTCTAAA
Source organism: Oikopleura albicans (assembly GCA_004367875.1). Classification (NCBI taxonomy): domain Eukaryota; kingdom Metazoa; phylum Chordata; class Appendicularia; order Copelata; family Oikopleuridae; genus Oikopleura; species Oikopleura albicans. The sequence continues at coordinate 55,624 of SCLG01000282.1, forward strand.
TTTTCAAAAGTCCCTGATAGACGGTCTAAAATCGGGGGAATAAATTTTCTTATTCACACAAGTTCTGGTATATTTTGACGTAGAGACTTTACTTACCCGAATGAAGATATTCGTGCCAATTTGTTGAAAAAACTACGTTTAATGGCTATATACTATATTATTATTCACAATATTTCATTCACTTTTCCCACTTCGCCCAGTGGATGGCCCTCGCAAGCTAGTTGGTAAAATCAATTTAACAAACCTCCCGTTCGAGGCTACGCGCGCTCTACTAATCATAATTGTCTAAAAAATATGCGCTGCAAAGCAGCCAAATCCGGGTCTAT
>SCLG01000282.1:57685-70130 GCA_004367875.1 Oikopleura albicans
ACCTCATTTTCAATACACAGAACATGTCTTGTATCTGCTCGAGCTGTTAAATAATCGTTGTGACAGGTTAAACATTTTGCTGCTGTTGTTTTCTCAGCTCCATTGATGTCGTTGATACTTTCGGTGTCTGGCAAATCACACGTAACACACCGTGGGTCGCACGCTATTTTTTGGTTCATCAAATTGTTGAGGAATATTTGTGTTATGTGGAGTTTTTTTCTTCGAATTTATCATAAAGAATAAAAATTACTTGTACCTAGGGTGTTCCGTCAAAGAAACCCTACTTTTTGCGGTTTGTAATAAAAAAAATTGTCATAAAAATATTGTCTATAATTTCAAATAATTTATTTGGTAGATGGATTAAAAAAGTGTGTCGTTTTTTGTTTCTACGCCATTTTGTCTCTTATTGGCATGTAAGACTGTAGGTAAATATATTTCCGAACCGTGCCCTTCACATCTGAAACGAGAAGGATTTGGCGAATCCGGGTTTGTCTCTGGAATCTCATTAGCATAAAATCCTACGGGGCATTCTGGCAAGCACTGGATTTTGTTCGCTTCATACTCATATTCAACGTTTTTGCAGCGGTTTAAACTGTTCTCGATTTTACAATCTTTATCTGTGAGTCCGTCGTTTTCACAGGCAGCGTTACATTCCGTATGACAAGAAACGCATATTTTTTGTGATTGTTCACCAGGATCCATAAATTGCGTGTCGGAGGATTTAGTCGTAATCAGGTCTGGCGCGTTGTGTTCTAGTTTACATAATTAACGCGCGTGCAAATAATTTTTTCTCCCAAATGGAATAAACCCGTGTTTTTTGATGACAAGTTACCCAAAAACAACTTAAAACCTGTAATTTATATAACATTTAAGGGAAAATCCGAAATAACTGGAAAACAATCAGTGAAAATTTAAATCCAAACCAAAATTCGTGTTCGGTGCGTCCAAATTACCCTTTACATACACAAACCAGTAAGTTTACTAAATTGAAACACAAAACCGTTAATTCAGAATTAAGGAAGGAAATCCTAAAATATATTGCAATACAAGTTTGGTCAAAATATGCCTTAGGGGTCCCGACAGGACCATGGCTCATGTGGCAAGCTGTGTCTTTTAATTCCAATAAGTCTAAAATCCTTAACCGGACATCAGTTTCCGGTTAACCACAAATTACGATACACAAAAAAACAGGTTGAGTATGAGTCGCGTGTTGGGACCGCAGGTATTGAGAAGAAAAATATTTTTAAGCGTTACCTACATAAACTTACGGGTTCGAATGTTGATAAATTCATCAGAGTCGTCATCACAATTAGCGGCCCCATCACTGGTAAGACATTGAGTATCGTCAACATTCCGGTCTGGCCGCCGTATGACTACTTTACCAAATTCACAGGTGTAACATTCTGCTGGATCTTCCGGTTTTAAACATCCATGATGGCTGCACAAATCACTACAGTCGAGCACGCATCTAAAGGTGCCGCCGACTTCTTCGGAGCGATAAGGCAGTTGACATTGTAAAGTTTCGACTTCTGTCATGAAAATTCCTTCAATATCAACCTGTGATTCTCCGCCACCTAGCGCGTAATAACGAGGGATTATGAATTGACCTTTGTCTTTAACCCCGATGAAATATGTTGTAATCTCGGCTTACAATAGTACCGGTTGAGTTTACAGTTTGTTCACAGACCAACGTTATAAAAAGTCGATCCGACTAAATAATTTTTGGTCCTCAAAAAAGGCCCGTCAAGAGATGAGCATCGTCAATTTTTTGATACATTGTCGGTTAGGGGATAAATGGTGCGTTATAGGAACGTCTCTTCTAGGAGTTAGCCTCAGTATTGAAATTGAAAAAAAATAATGTGGATAAAGGCGAATCCGACAAAAAATTTCGACCATTTTGACTCGATACCGATTCAGTTGGTACCCACATACCATATTATAAATTAACTTAGAATTATCAAAAATGTGTAGGTTAATTAATATTTCACCCAATCCTGGATGTTGTACAATATTGTAATTAATAATCGAAATTGCCGATTCTCGTTGATTTCGATCATATGAAGGTCTGGAGATTGTGAAGGAAATGAGCTGATCAAGATTATACATACAGATAATGAGCTGTTCGGACATATCTGGAATATTTCCCGTCGCCATGCGCCCGTATCGTTGCGCACACACCCCAATTTCATCGTACTCTAATGTTTCGTCCAGCTTGTGTAAGCAAAGGTCCGTCAACGTTTGATGTACGTAAATCCACGTTGACTTATCGGCCAAGTTCGACGCCATAACGAAGAAGTATTCATGCTTAGTGCGCACGGTAATTTTCACACATTGTTGAATGTCCTTGTGTGAGTTTATATACCAATTTTATAAAATCTATAAGAAACAACCATAAGGATCATAAAACATGTGCTTATTATTTTTATCAATTATTTTAACTCCCGAGGGCTCCGAGTGGATACAAACCCGTAGGGGCCATTCGTGAGAAGTTGCAGAAGTCGTTGTTTTGCCGATTTATAAAATATTTTTTCCAGATTGTTTTTTTCCAAATGTCGCATCAATAATTTTTGATAGGTCATCGTTTACCACCAACTTAGGTCGTTTTAGAGCGATTCGTGCTAATTTGCACTAATGTGCGCGTGAGAGTTAATTTATTCACTGCTTTCAACGTAAAAAGTACTCTGAACGTATGAAGTGACTGGTTGTTTTGAATTTTTAGAGTTAGATATTATTCCACCATTTATTAAGCGATGAATTAAGGTATAGTGGGGTGCGTAGTAAGGGTCCGTCCTTCGAAAAATTGACTATTAATCAGATTATAGAAATCAGGTAATATAAACTATCCTATCCTGCGCAGATTCAAACATCTGGCCACTTGACCATTCTACCATGCAGGGAAATGGCGTTTTATTCGAATCGACTATCGGATTGACAAAACCAAGCGTCTGCCCTCCACCAGCCGCCATTTTTTCCAACGTATCTTTGTATTCGTTATAGAACCGGGTAACTGCCGCCGACTCGGTTTGTGCGCCTTTGACTGAGTCTGCACTCATTGATAGCAAATTCCGTTGGGTGAAAGAAATATCACCGTTTTTGAGATTAAGGTCCACATAGAGGCCGTGTTTTAATCTGAGCTGGACAAATTCTTCATCTCCATCCACAACTGACAAGGGCATCAAATGGTAAGTTCCGCGTCCTTAAATTAAAATGACCGTTTTAGTGTTAAGCCGTGTCTAATTATTCCAATAAGCCTATAATTTAGAAACTAGGGCGTGTCTCTCTCGATCGGGTTTGATTGAGAAAATTTATAAAACATAGCCATACCGTATATAAAAAAATTCACTGACTTGACCAAAAAGTCAGACCTTATAACCACGCTGTAATAACCGAATATCAATCCTACCTGTTGTATCACCACTCATCAATTGGGTAAAGGCCACAACTGATGATCCGATGCTGGGAATTTGCTTCTGATCTATCGTGTCCTTAGTGTACCACTTTCGGTCATTTTCATTATACTTGAGGAAAAACTGGTCATTTGGAAATAACCGCAACTCGGGGTTGTCATTGTTGTTGAAAAAGAACCGTTTCATATTGAAAACCAGTTGCAAGTTAGCAAAGGCGGTTACGGGCCAGTTAATGGTCTCATCATCACTAAATTCGAATGCAAAAGGATCGCGGACGTCAATTGATTTGTAGTCTTTCGTGCACGAAGGATTCGATGCCTAATATTTAAGTTATTTGTATAATCGGATATCGAGAATGTTGCTCAAATGTCAGATATACAAATGTCAAACTTTCGACATCTGAAATTTTCGACATTTGAAATTTCCGTCCTGTTAGCTGTTCGAAATTTGTTACACTCGAGATCCTCAGAATCACAAATGTCGAAATATTAACTTTTTATATCTTATCAAATATGATCACGATTTTCGACATTTGTTATAAAATTTATTCGACATTTGTCATTTTTTGACAGTTGTTATATTGAACATATACCATGGTACATTCATTATTGATTTTTATCGAAACAAAAAAAAAAATCGAATTATATTTTTTTTTTGCTAGATTTTATACAGTCTTCCGTCCCTCAAGTGCCACCCATCCCTTAAGTGCCGCGTTTTTTGGGGCTTGAGTACGGCACTTAAGGGACGGAGGACTGTATCCAAAATTTGGATTCCAAATGTTATCTGATGCCCAAAGTCTCTCCGATAATAAATCCCGATTTTTTCTGCATAAGTGACTTTTAAGTGACGAACCTTAATTTCAGTTACCGCATTAATAAGACCGCCACTATTTCTAACGTATTCCGTAATTGCGGTGTCAAGTGCTTCAATTTTCCGTTTGAATTTATCTTTTTGGTCGACAATTTCCCAACAATCGACAAGTCGTGGTGAAAGGACCTCACATTCAGCGGTAGGGAGTGTATTATTGACGCATTGTGTTTTACAAGTCGGATTTTCTTGCCCGAATACCGTCTGGCAACCAATTTTCACTTTGCGTTTCTTTAAACGGTGTTAGGGTTGCCAAACACCAGTATAAATAAAATTGAAATTAATAAATGTTCAAACATCAAAAAAAAAGTTATGATCAGGTAAATTACTATTATAAGCAGCGCGGTGAGTTGTTTGCGTGGCTAAAGGACGCTAGCCAATATGAGGCGCTTATAAAAAAGCATAAGCCAATAGGCTTGCTTATAATACAGTTACAGACGCTCCGCGCCTACTAACTGCTTATTATTAACAAATACAGTCCTCAATTCCACAAGAGCCGTTGGTTAAACTCGATATTTCTATTCCTGATTGATAACTGTATGTTAAATTAGACATTTGTTCAGCATATCGCCATTTTGAGTTGAAAAATGTCCAATTTTCAAAGCCAATGACAAACAAGTGGAACATGAGCCGATAAATTCTGTAGCCAATCAGCACTAAGTTATACACAAAAAAATTAAAACGAGTCAAAGAACTCGCACATGCATCAGTTAAAAATTCGATTATTACTACGATTTTATCAACCTACACAAAAATGGTATGTATTCTAGATTTAAGTTATCAATTTGTCAACCATAGGCAATGCTCCTCACGATCAATAAGACAAGTCGAGTAACATTCCCCGTCTATCATATCATCAAGGAGGTGATACATCAAATTCGTAATTGGTTCAAAAACCATATCGAACGGTTTTGGATAATGAGTAATACTTTTCAACCATTGAACTAAATTTGATCGGAAGTTGGACGAGTAGAGATCGGTAATCGATGTGGCAATTTGATGCGAGCCGCCTTTAGCCAGGGTTGCAAAAAAACTCGGTGTTAGATTTTAGGGGTGTTTTTTACTTTAACCCCCAACCAAAAAGAGTTTGTTGTACCCCAACCAAACGTTTATCCCTGTTTTGTATTTTCTCTTCCGAGAGTCTTCTCTGATCGTTCATAATTTGCACTATAAGCAAATCGATGGTTCTAAATCGAATGGACACACTTTCGAAAAATTTCCGACCACCCTTGAACACTTTTTGGCCAATTTTACCAAAAAAACACATTTTTCATTTAGCTCATTTACCGGTTAATTGCCGGTTAACCGGAAAACCTAAATGGTTAAAAAATTTTCATTTTGTCAGAATTTTGCTATTTAACACATTTAGAAAAAAAAAACATTTTTGAAAAAAGGAGTTTTAATGCATTTTTTGTAAAAAAACCTGTTTTTGGCCGTTTACCAAGTTCAATTAATCATTAATTACTCGTGATTAAAAAATTATCATTTATTTTTTTTTGTGTTCTACGGATTGACAATTGCTTTTTCTATGTTGGATTTCACTGTCAATTCATTTAATAAAGCCGAACACTAAAATAAATACGTCTATTTCTGGTGTAGGGACAAACGTCCCTGTTTTTTGGTTGGAGGTTAAGGACGGATTTAGGGTATTTTACTTCAAATTACATCATCTCCATGACGGAAAACATTTTTTTTTTGCAACCCTGACCTTTAGCGACTACCGATGTCGTGTCCCTAAGCTCATTTGATGATGTGGATCCGACGTTGCGCTCGCCCGCCGCCTGTGACGATGCATCAACTTGAGCGGTTTGGTCAGTTGATGCTGTATTCGTCTCGTCGAAACTTCCCTGACTAACGGTAGGGTGTTCAAACTCATTTTCAAGTGGCAGCAGATATGTCAGCAGTTTACTCCAAAGATAACATTACTCTTACTAAGACAGTTTTTCGGAAAGTAGAAATAAAGAAGCATATTATATGTCAAACACCAAAAGTTACAACTTATTATTCTAGAACATAATGAAGAGCTGGAAATTTAAGCATGTCATTTTGGTACCGGAAAAAATGAGTTTGGACAGCCTAACTGACGGAGACATCTAGGCTGGCGCTTATACCTTTTCCTTCATCTTCATAACCTGCATTCAGAGCAAAATCATTGCTTTCTTCGTTTCTGATTGTGGTCGCTTTTGAACTACCCGAACCCACAATCGAGTTGAATTCGCCTTGAGCTTCTTCCCGAAAATCCGAGACCTGGGTACTGGCAGTTTTTTCTTTTGTTTTCGTCACGGTCAATTGTCCGCCAAAACGCGCTGCCTTGACGAAATGGGTTCCGTATCGTTGAATAAAGTCTTGGAATTTTTGGGGCGCACCCGGCGCAAAGAACGATTGAGGGAGTGAAAGAAAACAATCCAAAAAGGTGCTTGTGATATAATTTGGAGCGACCTAAATTGAATTTAGTTTTTTTTTTGTTAACTCTCAAGCAGGGTTCGGCAAAAATCGATTTTTAAAAAGCTCAACTTTACTCAACTGTCGAGTATAAATTGTGAAAAAACTCAACTTTCCTCAACTATTGAGGTCAAAAAAAAACTCAACTTGGTGGACTCCCGGGTGGATGACAACCCGCAGCGGTCCACTTGGGCGAATTTGCACGAAACCGTTTTATTAGGGCGATTCAAGGCCAATTCATGCAAATTTTTACCGAAAAAATCCGATAATTATACATTGAGTTGTAAAACCGGCATTACCTCTCGAAGAAACATTTCATATCGAATAACATTGATGGACATTTTTGCCACCAATTTTTCCTTCTTCACAGTTTTCTTTTTGCCGGTTTGTCCCATTTGACTTGCCTTGCGTTGTTTTTTCGAATTTGAGAATGTATGCTCACCGGTGAATTTACCGGACGTTTTTTGATGTTGAAAGGAAGCACCCATCGAAAACCCGCCACCACTGGCGCCCAAGGATGCGCTCGCTCCCGTGGAGTCTACCTCTGTTGAATCTAGAGTTTTTCGCGTTTCGTCGAAAGCGCTGGTGCCAACTTGTGCATTTGATTTAATCGACTCAGATTGAAGAAAGTCCGAAATGGAACTAAATGTTTCGGTTGTCATTTGCGTCTCATAGACACCTTGGATGTGCATTCCATCCGGTACATCAAAAATGCCCTAAAGTACATCTCACCAATTTGAAACACAAGGGTTAACCGTATTTGCCGAATAATTTGATAATTGCCTTAGTTTTATCTGTTTTTCATGGCGTTTTTTCGACAAGTTAAGAATAGGCACCGCGATTATTCGTAGAAAGCGATTTTCGGGAAAATTTCATAAATAACGGGGTGTAACCAGGGGTCGGCATAAGTCAGAAAAAAAATGAGCTGTGCTGGGCTGTCCTCTCGGGCTCGAAAAAAATCGAGCTGGGCTCGGCTGTACTGTCAAGCTCAAACATAAAAATGAGCTGAGCTGTGCTGTGTTCTCGGCTGCGCTGTCGAGATCCCAAATTTAACTGAGCTGCGCTGGCGAGATCGAAAATATTAATGCGCTGCGCTGTCGAGATTCAAAATTATGATGCGCTGTGCTCGCCTGGGCTGCCCGGTTCAGGAACTGCCGAGGCTAGTTCACTCGAATTAGGAAGGCCAGCTGGTTGTTGCCGAGCCCTGGGTGTAACAAGGGTTTTAGTTTTTTTGTAACACAACAGTTCTCAGAAAATCTTTTTTCTTCTGATGACGTTTTCTTCTAAGTACATTTTTCTTGAAAAACGCTTTTTCCGAAGAAAACAACAGTTTTTTTTGAGATATTTTTCCAATAAATCGTTTACCTTGTAAGTGTTCATTTCCCGACACCAAGGCTTCACGAGTTTCCCACGATATCCTCTCTGACTGTAACCTTTTGTTATGTCAAAAGTAACGCCAATGTAGGCGGCTGCATCAATAGGCGATTCGCATTTGTAGGTTAAAATATCGGCCGTCAAACAATTTTTGTCAGTTTGACCTTGATTTTGAGTAGCAACACCTCGATAACATTCTTTAATCAGTAGATCTTCAATGTCATTGTTTGAGATAACGCTTTCGTCACCCTAGGTAGGGTTAAAAGATCCGGAGTACTTGAGTTTTTTTTTATTCTGAGTTAAAAAATTACGCTACCGTATGCGGATGTTCGGATAATACGAATGTCAGTTTGACACGTTTCATACTTTTTTTTATTCCAGTATCGTGTTCTATCGTCCTGATTTTTAAACGCGAAAAAAATTTTTTAACGGAAATGCATATTTTTCCTTAAGTGCGGCATTTAAGAGGGGAACGACTGTGATACAAAAATATTTTAAAAGAAGGAAATCGCATTTGGGTGATTGGCCGAGCGCGCTCAAAAAAGACCAATGACAGGCCACACAGGCCTCAGACGCGCTGTCAAGCAACGTTACCAAAAAGTAGTAACATTATTCATTTCTTTCGCGTTAAAAAATCATTACAATATGGGTAAAACAGCGTCATAAAAGATTCATATCACTTGAATTCAAAAAACTTTTTTGAAATCGTGAAAATGGGCTGAATTGGCTGATAAGACAGATTAATTATAGCTTATAATTTATAGGGAAAAATGTTTTAGCCAATCAGGGTCAAGCGTTATCATTTTTTTTTTTTATCAAAATCTCTGTTATTCTTATTTTTTAACATGTTAAACTGGAGAGCTCAAATTCAAACCCTGCCCTGATCTCCGATGCTGGCCCATTGCTCATCCTTTGTGATTTGCTCAAATGATGCTTCAAAGGCGCCAGGGGTTAATATTTGGCCATCAACGACACCACTGCCCGGGTTAACGTCGAAGGTCATTCCCGTCATATCGGCGTTCGCTTTATCAAACGAACCTGCCAATAATTGCTCCATATTTTTCTTGGCATCCTGTACCCCGCTATCAAATTGTCCCTGTTTTTTATCTAGAAAAAAATTGGTGAATCGTGTATGTTGCATAAATTATGTATAGTTAACCCAAAAATTTTAGTAGCTCGAAATACGAAATTGATATTTAACCCTTAAAGACCTATTTGAAAAAGTTTGGTGGGAACCTGGGTGGGACGTTTGTTAGAACATAATTTTGGCTTACTCTGTTTATTGCTTAATTGTTATTTATTAAATTTATTAATTTAATAACAATATTTTTTTTCGTTCAAACTTGGTTAATTTATGTTAATTATATTTATGTTAATTATATTATTGTTTAGTATGTTGATTTTTATTATTCATTGAATTAACTCGGAAAGCAAAACATTTAATTCTAAGACACTACACTATTATGTGAACGTTATAGGCTATAATTTATAGCTTTGCCCACGCGGTTGCTCACAAAATTCGTATTATACCAAATACATTTAACGTATTTTTTTTATAGTTAGGCCCGTGCTAAGATATATGTTACATATGTAATTACATGTATTTATTTCTTACCCATAGAGTCTTGCATTGCCATTCCAGTTTCAAGGGTTGATTTGGTTAGTTTGTTCATTCTATCCATATTTGCTTTATTTTGAGCTGCTATGTACTTCTTCATAACCCCCTTTTTATCCTTATCCTGAATTTCTTTCATTTTGAGGCCTACTTTTCTTTTTTTATCGGCATAACTATCTTTTATACTTTGTTTAGTGTTTGTGTAGGCGGTTGAGGCCGAATTGTACGCCGTTGACGCCTTATCCCTTATTTTTCCCGCTGCTGCCTTATTTTAGGGTATTAGCCCAAAATGCTCTAAACCATAAATTATGGTCCATAATGCTCAACTTCAGAGCTTACTTTTGCTCACTATTGCTCTCTTTTACAAAAAAATCGATATAATTTTTATCTAAAATGCAAATAGAATGCTTTCAAAATACCTTTCAGTAAGCGTTTCAAGGAATATAATGAAATTTATAGATTTCAAAAAACGCAGCCCCGGACTCCGGTGGTTATCTCTAAGATATTGGCCAGGCCAATATCTGGCCAATAAAGATCCCAAAATTTTTTTGGTTACTTACATACTTATTGATATTTAAGACTAGTGTGGCGGAACTAATACCCTTGTACCTGTAATTTTGTCTTCGAAGTTTCATATGCGGTATGTAATCCTTTAGGTATTTGTTTGATTGCTTTTCCAGCCGCATCAAGTTTTTCACCGGCAGCAGTGTAACCGTCCGAGATTTTGTCGCCCGCATAAGAGGTCCCGTCCGAGAGTTTTCCTCCGGCATATTTGGCCCCGTCGACAAGTTTTCCGCCGACATATTTGGCACCCTCAACGGCGCCTGTAGCGGCTTTCGAGACAGCATTGGCAGCTGGTCTTGCATAGGCTGTTAAATCCGATTTGCTAAAAAGAACGTCAACAAATTCGTTTTTGGGATAACAAACGGATTTTGAGTCAAAATATTTGACGGAGTCAGAATGGAATTATGTATCTTCTTCGGCGCCGCGGCCCCTATTATGCATTTTTTTTCTCGCCAGAACGGTCCTTTAATTATTTTGGGCCAATAAAACCGATTAAATCAAAAACTGGTTTTGCCAAATTATAGAACTTAAAAAGTTATTAAGAAAACATGGAAAAATAGAATTCTCAAAATGTATGTAGTTAGCTCTACAATTTTTTGAACGTCCTTTTTTATACCTTCAATAAATTCTATTTTTCCACATTTTTTTAAGTTACCTAATTTGGCAAAATTCGTTTTGGATTAAATGGGTTCTATTGGCTCAAAATAATTAATGGACCGTTTTGGCGAGAAAAAAAATAATAGGGACTAACCGTTAGTCACTATTAGTTATGTAAGATATGGGAATAACTGACGAAATACGTTAAAAAACGTTCAAATTCGGTTTGGACAGCCAAGCCTTGCAATATTTCTGCCAAATTGTTCCGAAATGCGTGCCTGTTGATCTTCTGTGTTTACCAACAATTGATCTGAAGCACCTTGTCTATCTGGAGGTGGAGGACCGCCTCGTGACGCTATTTCTTTGTCCCATTTATCCGTATCTTCTTTGGAAATCCAGTCAGGGGCCGCCTCTTGCAATTTTTCGGAAATTCCGGTACCTTCGAACCTTTTGTCTTTGGTTACATCTTTGCTAAGTTGGTATTGATTTATCGTAGCTTAGCCAGAGTTTAGATTAGTTTTTTCTGCAATTGGTATACACTGGTGATGTTGGGCAAAAAAGGATTCGGGGATTATAAAAATAGGGAAACCATGCTACGAGCGAGAAATATCGTCCTGATTTTAAAATGCGAAAAAAATTTGTAGCGGAAATGCATATTTCTCCTTAATTGCGGCACTTAAGAGGAAGAGGACTGTAAAACAAAATTTTTTTTAAAGAAGGAAATAGGCTTTCGGTGATTTGCCTCTCGGTGCCTCTCGGTGCCTCTCGGCCAAGTAGACCTCAGACGCGCTGTCAAGCAACGTTACCAAAAAGTGGTTACATTATTTATTTTTTTCGCGTTTGAAAATCACTGCGATAAACGACAAAACCTCAAAACAATGAAAAATCATAAACTTAAATTCTCGATCAAGATTAATGTTCAACTGATTTGAGGGTTTCTCACTTTCAGGTTCCGCCGTTTTTTTTTCGCTGAAATATTTCTGAAATTATACTGTATTTGTTTTGTTTTGGTTTCACCTTGAAATAAGTTGACCCTATTTGACCCGTGCTTGCGCATTGGTCAGACAGTGACTCATTTTAAACTCTGTTCCTAGCACACATAGCCATAAATTGGCTATCAAAAGTTGTTTTCTCATCTCATTTATCCGATCAGATCTAAATTTACATCAAATAATCCTCATGGCACGAATTTTCAAAAATGATGCAGTATAAGGGAGAGCAAACAATAATTGCCTGATCTGAGTAGAGTTTTTTTCCTGAAAACATCCTTAAAATTACTACACCACCTGGGCAGTTATCTTTCCGGCAGTTATCCCAGCCCCGTCGGTGCAGTTATCTTTCCGCTTTTTCGAGACAATTTTCCAGCTAATCCGCCTACACACTGCGCAGTTATCTTTCCGCCCGAAATATTTTTCGGGTAATTTACCAAAAAAGTGAAAATTTTAAGATAACGATGCAGTGCGTAGGCGATTTTGCAAAAAAAAAACGCCAGGAATTTTTTTATTACGGATTGTCCGGGAAAATTTTGTCAATACAAAAGTGTAGCAAACTAAACAACAAGTTTGCTCACTTAAATACA
>SCLG01000282.1:70846-83789 GCA_004367875.1 Oikopleura albicans
TTTTTTATTTATTTTTTTTTTATTTTTTTTTTTATTATTATTATTATTAAATTTATCAAAAGTATTTGTTCGTAGTGTCCTTTCTGGTATGATAACCGGTTTTAGTTCAATTTGTACAGTATATGTATATATCTTTATAATTTGAAATATTCGTACAAATAAAAATGAAGCTACCAGAGATCGAAATCGGGCAGTATGTTTGTCCCTTTCAGTTAACTTTTTTCGCAATTGTAGCTTAATAAACGGTACCGGGTTAACCACAAACGCAACGAACGTTTATTATTATTTTGTTCAAACATTTATGTCCTTATTTCGATCCCTAAGCTTAATCATGTTCAGTATAGTGTTTCCGTGAGAGTGTACAGTATGAGAGCAGTGTTTGGTATAAAACCCCCTTATTTAGGGGGTCGTCACCAACTCGGGCACCATATAAACGATGCCGCAATGTTGTGTACAAATGCCAAATTGATACCGCCAGCGTTTGTCATCCGTTGCTTTAAAATCACGAATGGCAATATCATCCAGATTAGACCGACATCGTCTATTTCCGTTCAGCGGGCAATCCGTGTACCCATTACCCCCATTGAAACTGCCAACACAGTCCGCCTCGACCGAGTCAGGGGTTAAAAGTGAACCCGGGTTGGCTGCGTCGGCACTTGAAAATGGCGAAATGCAACACTTTGCACCACGAGCATACGAATATGGATAGTCGGCAGGGCATGCATTTTTTCCTAGATTCATTGTTTAACTCTTGCGTCCCCGTTTTTAATCCTTTGCTGCACCCTCGAATGTGCTATATCGCACTTTTCCTCTTATAATCAATTTTGGATAAAAATTTTTCTTTTATTCTGTAAAAATATATTGTATGATAAAGCCATAATCTCCTGTAGCACGATGAAACACATCAAATAAAATCAAGCGTCTCAAAGAAAATTAGAAAAATCCCTTTTTCGAGTCATTTATATTATATAATCTTGTTTCAAATATGTGCATGTTATGCATAACGAATATTAACGTTACGAATTTTTTTTTTGAATATTGCACTATTCATGAGAAAAATGATCTTCTCATATGAATATTTGAAAATAATTTTTGTTTAACTCTCAGGGGGAAGGAGTTTTTGGGAACCCGTAGGGGTAAAATGCGTGTAAATAAACACACACTTAAAAAAATCACAATAATTCGCAATAATTAAAAAAAAACTGGTAAGGCCAAGTTATAGAGCTCGTCAAACTACGTCGATCTGATTATTCAGAAATTGATTTGGGCCACCATGGCCCACTAGAGAGCTATTCGAAATCTCCAACCTACGCAAAAAATAACACCGTCAATCGAATTTTCTCGAAAAGTTGAAGAGGGTCACCAAAACCCGTTTTGCCCTACGGGGCCTCCATATGCCTTTAATCGACGAAATAACCCAGTTGCGTGTCTATTTACACGCACTTCCCCCTGTGAGTTAAAGATAGCGATGATTCCAAATCATATTAGAAACTTTACGTAAAGTCCACTAGAGTGCCCACGTTGTTTTGCTGTCCAAGGGTTAACAGGCAGTAAAAGTACTCAAAACGCTGGATTTCGTTACCTTTCGAACACTGTAGAATTAATTCCGGATATGGGCCTGTAACGGTTGGGGTGATACCGCCCAAACTTGTTTTCCCAGTATTCCGCTGAACATCATTATCGGCGATTCGCAGATAAATACCGGGGTTGTCGGTATTACCGTTATTATCCCAATCAACGCCGAGAACGCCCCATTTGTCGGCATCCATTGGACATTTTGATTTTGCCGATCGTAAAATTTCCGTCGTACCATCCATAAGGGTCCAATAGTAGTCGCCATCGGTACTATCTTGGCGTACAATTTTCTTGGTGGACGAATCTTTTAGATGAATATATTCATGGGCAGTGTCATCATCCTTATTATACACTAATTCGTAAATTCCATCAAATCCAAGCTGTCGTCCGAAGAAATTTGCGCCAATGATCTGAAAAATTTTTTATTCAATTCCGTCAAAATTTTAACACTGCGTTCGTAGCAATTCATTTCATGTACTCCATTTCTCCGGTGTTTGACAAAAAATAAATAGACGACATATTAACAAATTTTTCGCCCCGTAGAATGAACCATAACAAGGATATTTAAGAATTTTTCTTAACGCTCAGGGGGAAGGAGTTTTTGATAACCCGTAAGGGGAAATGTGTGTAAATAAACACGCACTTAAAAAAAATCACAATAATTCGCAATAATAAAAAAAAACTGGTACAACCAAGTTGTAGAGCTCGTCAAACTACGTCGATCTGACTATTCAGAAATTGATTTGGGCCACCAGGGCCCGCTAGAGAGCTGTTTGAAATTTCCAACCTACACAAAAAACACCGTCAATCGAATTTTCTGGAAAAGTTGAGGGGGTAAGCAATACCCGTTTTGCCCTACGGGGCCTCCATATGCCTTTAATCGACAAAAAAACAAGTTGCGTGTCTATATACACGCACTTCCCCCTGGGAGTTATATTCCTGGGAAATTTTCCTAAATGTCTCAATTAAAAAATTCTATCAATCTGTGAATAACTTACTCTAAAAGCTGTACTTTCTTCACAGCAATGATGGTGGTGGTACGTTGGAGATGTGTCAGTTGCTGTACAGCCGGTTAATTCGCATTCTTCATTTTTTAAGCTGTCGCCTTCGCAAGGCTGACAGATAGTGTTAAAGTCCGCATAAGTGTCCGACTCTCTAATGACCCCATTAGTTATATCAAAACAGCGACAGTGTCGTGTTTTTACAATCGTAACGTCACCAGTGGCGCAATCCATGCCACAAGTGGTCGCTACATTAGAAGCGTCAAACGCCTCCCACTGCGACCACCCAATCGGGGCCCACCGGTTGTCCATGACCTAAAATATGGACCTTTTATTTTCCGCATAAAACTTCGGCCTGAAATGATTTCATTTGAGTATGAAATTAGCCAAATAATTTTTATTAACCTTTTTATCGGTATTATATTATAATATTATAATTTAAAATATTATAATTTATAATGATATAATTTAAAATTAACCTGACAAATTACTAATTAAATTCGGTATTTTTTAGGCAAATAGTCCAAAAATTGTAAAAATTCGGATACCTAAACCATACTTTACTACCCGTCGTTTCACATGATTATCCGCTCAAAAAATAACATTTTAAAAATTAATTTCTAGATGGTTGTTTCTGCACTTTCCCACTGGGAGAGTAAGCAAATTGTAACAATCTTTTTCATCTAGAAATTAAGTAAAAAATGTTTTTTTTTAGCGGATAATCATGTGAAACGAGGGGTAGGCATACCCTTACTTGGGGTCGATTTTAACGAAATAACATCTATCCTTATTTGGCGTGCGGTGCGCGTGTGTTTACTTGGCGTTCCCGCCTGAACATACCGAAAATTGCATTTCATCACTGTAGAAAGTTGTTCCGTCCATGAGCTTGTATGATTGAATCGCTTCCGATGACGACATTGTTAATTGACCAAAACTATACAAATCCGAGGCAGATCCTTTAGATAAAAATATATTAGTACAAATGTACCTTTCTTGATTCTACCTCTGTTTTACCAGTTTTATATTCATCAACACTAACAGGAATTAAAAAATACCTTTAATAACATAATCTTTGTTGTTTGCATTCTTTACAACTCCGGTAAATCCGATTAAATCCGAAAATGTTGAGCCTTCACCCTCGGTTTCTAATTTTGCAATTATTTCCTCTGGATCTTCGCCTTGTACGACAATTTCAGGACAGTCGTTGAAGAATGTTGGACTGTCAAATGCTACACTCCTTAACCCCTTTTCTTCTTCTGTAGTAGTTACACATTTCCGTTGCTCGAAAACGTTAACGATTGCCTTTTTTCCTCTTGATACAGGGTTCACACACTATATTGTGCGGTCAATGAAAATTTGATAGTATAAATAAACTCTTAAGAGCTCTTTGAGGAAACGAAAATTGTCAAAACTTTTCTTTCAGACAATTTCAAAAACATTTTTTCAGACAATTTCAAAAACGTTTTTTCAGACAATTTCAAAAACATTTTTTCAGACGATTTCAAAAACATTTTTTCAGACAATTTTGAAAAAGATTTTTTCAGACAATTTTGAAAAAGATTTTTTCAGACAATTTTGAAAAAGATTTTTTCAGACAATTTTTAAAAACATTTTTTCAGACAATTTAGAAAAAAAAACATTTTTTCAGACAATTTTCAATAAAATTTTTGAGACAATTTTGAAAAACACTTTTTCGGGCAATTTTGAAAAACATTTTTTCATACAATTTTGAAAAACACTTTTGCAGACAATTTTGAAAAACATTTTTTCAGACAATTTTGTAAAACATTTTTTCAGCTAATTTTCAAAATACTTTTCCAGAGTATTTGTTAAAACAATTTTCTTTGAAAGTCCAACGTAAGAACTTTAATAGATGATTTGGAACCCTGGTTTGGAAGACAATCAGGGGGATCACAGGCAGTACCGGAGACATATGTGGTATATTCTCGCAGCGGGTTAAAATTTTGTGTCCATTCTAAGACAAAAACTGTGCTGTCATCAATTTTCCAGGCATATTGTAAACACCAAATGCCATGAGTATTTGTCACAGTTGACATAGCGTCTACAAATTCTGTTTCGCATAAACATAAATCGAGCCCATCAGGATCCGTGCAGGCTGNATTATTATTATTATTGAGCTAAAATTATCTGTTCGCAATGTCATTTCTTGTATGTTAACCGGTTTTAGTTCAATTTGTACAGTATATGTATATATCTTTATAATTTGTAATATTCGTACAAATAAAAATGAAGCTACCAGAGATCGAAATCGGGCAGTATGTTTGTCCCTATCAGTTAACTTTTTTCCTTATTTTGTCCTTATTTCGATCCCTAAGCTTAATCATGTTCAGTATAGTGTTTCCGTGAGAGTGTACAGGATGAGAGCAGTGTTTGGTATAAAACCCCCTTATTTAGGGGGTCGTCACCAACTCGGGCACCATATAAACGATACCGCAATGTTGTGTACAAATGCCAAATTGATACCGCCAGCGTTTGTCATCCGTTGCTTTAAAATCACGAATGGCAATATCATCCAGATTAGACCGACATCGTCTATTTCCGTTCAGCGGGCAATCCGTGTACCCATTACCCCCATTGAAACTGCCAACACAGTCCGCCTCGACCGAGTCAGGGGTTAAAAGTGAACCCGGGTTGGCGGCGTCGGCACTTGAAAATGGCGAAATGCAACACTTTGCACCACGAGCATACGAATATGGATAGTCGGCAGGGCACGCATTTTTTCCTAGATTTATTTTTTAACTCTTGCGTCCCCGTTTTCAATTCCTTGTTGCATCCCCGACAGTGCCATATCGTGAAAATATATTATAGTATAATAAAGCATTAATCTCCTGTAACACAATAAAAGGC
The DNA here is from genome assembly GCA_004367875.1 of Oikopleura albicans. NCBI lineage: Eukaryota > Metazoa > Chordata > Appendicularia > Copelata > Oikopleuridae > Oikopleura > Oikopleura albicans. The sequence continues at coordinate 76,291 of SCLG01000282.1, forward strand.
ACCATTTAAAATCAAACGTCTCAAAGAATATTAGAAAAATTCCATTTTCAAGTCATATATATTATATAATCTTGTTTAAAATATGTGCATGTTATTAATTCATAAACTCAAATAAAAAAATACGTAAAAGATTTTTTTGCGTACCTTTGACAACAATTTAATGCTCAAAAATGAACTCAGCTCGTTCTAAGGATCAGAAATATATATTCACATATTATATTTTCGTAACCGTTAAAAAATATTACGATTATTATGTACAATTACTGTATTTATTTATTTCATTAATTTCTGTTTGGGAACTTTTTTTTTTGTTTGTTAAATTGAAGCTTTTTGAAGTGACAAAGTAAACAAAACTGGCAAACTTTTTTTTTTTTTTGCCTTTTTTTTGTCTATTGTTCTTTTTCCTTTGTTGTTTTCATTAGGGCTCAACGGTTGCCTCGCACCGGTTATGCACCACAAATATTAACGTTGTGAATATTTTTTGAATATTGCACTATTCATGAGAAAAATGATCTTGTCATATAAATATTTGAAGATAATTTTTGTTTAACTCTCAGGGGGAAGGAGTTTTTGGGAACCCGAAATTCGTTTCCCCATTATGGGGAAAAAGTGTGTATATAATATAAACACGAAATTAAAAAAAAATTCACAATAATTTGCAATAATTAAAAAAAAATGGTAAAGCCAAGTTGTAGAGCTCGTCAAACTACGTCGATCTGACTATTCAGAAATTGATTTGGGCCACCAAGGCCCCTAGAGAGCTGTTTGAAGTCTCCAATCTACGCAAAAAACACCGTCAATCAAAGTTTCTCGAAAAGTTGAGGGGGTCAGCGTTACCCGTTTTGCCCTACGGGGCCTCCATTTGCCTTAAATCCACGAAAAAAACAAGTTGCGTGTCTATATACACGCACTTCCCCCTGGGAGTTAAGGATAGCGATGACTTCAATTCATAATAGAAACCTTTAAGGTTTACATAATATGTAAAGTCCATTAGAGTGCCCACGTTATTTTTCTATTCAAGGGTTAACAGGCAGTAAATGTACTCAAAACGATTGATTTCGTTACCTTTCGAACACTGTAGAATTAATTCCGGATATGGGCCTGTAACGGGTGGTGTGATACCGCCCAAACTCGTTTTCCCAGTATTCCGCTGAACATCATTATCGGCGATTCTCAGATAAATACCGGGGTTGTCGGTATTACCGTTATTATCCCAATCAACACCGAGAACGCCCCATTTGTCGGCATCCATTGGACATTTTGATTTTGCCGATCGTAAAATTTCCGTCGTACCATCCATAAGCGTCCAATAGTAGTCGCCATCGGTACTATCTTGGCGTACAATTTTCTTGGTGGACGAATCTTTTAGATGAATATATTCATGGGCAGTGTCATCATCCTTATTATACACTAATTCGTAAATTCCATCAAATCCAAGCTGTCGTCCGAAGAAATTTGCGCCAATGATCTGAAAAAATTTTTATTCACTTTTAACACTGCGTTCGTAGCAATTCATTTCACCGATGTTTGACAAAAAATAAATAGACGACATATTAATAAATTTTTCGCCCCATAGAATGAACCATAACAGGGATATTTAAGAATTTTTCTTAACTCTCAGGGGGAAGGAGTTTTTGAGAACCCGTAAGGGGAAATGTGTGTAAATAAACACGCACTTAAAAAAATCACAATAATTCGCAATAATTAAAAAACTGGTAAAACCAAGTTGTAGAGCTCGTCAAACTACGTCGATCTGACTATTCAGAAATTGATTTGGGCCGCCAGGGCCCGCTAGAGAGCTGTTAAAAATTTCCAACCTACACAAAAAAACACCGTCGATGGAATTTTCTCGAAAAGTTGATGGGGTCAGCAATACCCGTATTGCCCTACGGGGCCTCCATATGCCTTCAATCGACGAAGAAAATAAGTTGCGTGTCTATATACACGCACTTCCTTCTAGGAGTTAAATTCCTGGGAAATTTTCCTAAATGTCTCAATTTAAAAATTCTATCAATCTGTGAATAACTTACTCTAAAAGCTGTACTTTCTTCACAGCAATGATGGTGGTGGTACGTTGGCGATGTGTCAGTTGCGGTACAGCCGGTTAATTCGCATTCTTCATTTTTTAAGCTGTCCCCTTCGCAAGGCTGACAGATAGTGTTAAAGTCGGCATAAGTGTCCGACTCTCTAATCACCCCATTAGTTATATCAAAACAGCGACAGTGGCGTGTTTTTACAATCGTAACGTCACCAGTGGCGCAATCCATACCACAAGTGGTCGCTACATTAGAAGCGTCAAACGCCTCCCACTGGGACCACCCGATTGGGGCCCACCGGTTGTCCATGACCTAAAATATGGATTATTTTCCGCATACAACCTCTGAAATGAATTTATTTGAGTATGAAATTAGCCAAATAATTTTTATTAACTTTTTTATCCGTATTATATTATAATATTATAATTTAAAATTAAGCTATCAAATTACTAATTTAATTCGGTATTTTTTAGGAAAATAGTCCAAAAATTGTGAAAATTCGTATACCTAAACCATACTTTACTAAGCATACCCTTACTTAGGGTCGATTTTTAAGAAAAAAACACCTACAGGGGGGTCTAGTTATAAAGTCAACCCCCAAAAAATGACTTGACCTTAATGCACTTTAAAAAAATGGTCTTAAATTATGATTTTGGATTATCCAAAAAAAAGCGTAAAAAGACATGATTTCAAAGATTTTTTCAAAAGACTTGACCTTAGTGCAAAAAAGATGACTTGACCTTATAACGGTAACACCTTGTTACCTTATAACCAGACCCCCTGTATTCTTATTTGGCGTGTGGCACGCGTTCCCGCGTCACTTGGCGTTCCTGCCTAAACATACCGAAAATTGCATTTCATCACTGTAGAAAGTGGTTCCGTCCATGAGCTTGTATGATTGAATCGCTTCCGATGACGCCATTGTTAATTGACCAAAACTATACAAATCCGAGGCAGATCCTTTAGTCAAAAATATATTAGTACAAATAAACCTTTCTTGATTCTACCTCTGTTTTAAAATAATTAAAAAATACCTTTAATAACATAATCTTTGTTGTTTGCATTCTTTACAACTCCGGTAAATCCGATTAAATCCGAAAATGTTGAGCCGTCGCCCTCGGTTTCTAATTTTGCAATTATTTCCTCTGGATCTTCGCCTTGTACGACGATTTCAGGACAGTCGTTGAAGAATGTTGGACTGTCAAATGCTACACTCCTTAACCCCTTTTCTTCTTCTGTAGTAGTTACACATTTACGTTGCTCAAAAACGTTTACGATTGCCTTTTTTCCTCTTGATACAGGGTTCACACACTATATTGTACGGTCAATGAAAATTTGATAGTATAAATAGGCACCGACTGAATGGGAATAACTTCTAAAAAGTCTAAAGCGGAATCCGTCGAACTTTTTCGACGGATTCCGCTTTATCCACTTTACCCTTTATCACCTTTACACTTTATCACCTTTGCATTTTATCACCTTTACACCTTTTTTTCGACACATTCCGCTTTAGAAATTTTACCCTTTCGACATTTAAGAAAAATTTCCGATTCAGTCGGTGCCTATAAATAAACTCTTTGAGGAAACGAAAATTGTCAAAACTTTTCTTTCAGACAATTTCAAAAACATTTTTTCAGAAAATTTCAAAACATTTTTTCAGACAATTTTGAAAAAGGTTTTTTCAGACAATTTTCAAGAACATTTTTTCAGAGAATTTAAAAAAAAAACATTTTTTCAGAGAATTAAAAAAACAACATTTTTTCAGAGAATTAAAAAAACAACATTTTTTCAGACAATTTTCAAAAAAAAATTTCAGACACTTTTCAAAAACATTTTTCAGACAATTACAAAAAAACATTTTTTCAGCCAATTTTCAAAAACATTTTTTCAGACAATTTTGAAAAAACATTTTTTCAGACACTTATGAAAAACATTTTTTTAGACAGTCTTCAAAAACATTTTTTCATAGTACAATTTTCAAAAACATTTTTTCAGACAATTTTCAAAAACATTTTTTCAGAATATTTTCAAAAACATTTTTTCAGACAATGCTCAACAAAAATTTTTCCGACATTGTTCAAAAAAACATTTTTCAGCTAATTTTCAAAATACTTTTCTAGAGTATTTGCTAAAACAATTTTCGTATTTTTTTTCTTTCAAAGTCCAACGTAAGAACTTTAATAAATGATTTGGAACCCTGGTTTGGAAGACAATCAGGGGGATCACAGGCAGTACCGGAGACATATGTGGTATATTCTCGCAGCGGGTTAAAATTTTGTGTCCATTCTAACACAAAAACTGTGCTGTCATCAATTTTCCAGGCATATTGTAAACACCAAATGCCATGCGTATTTGTCACAGTTGACATAGCGTCTACAAATTCTGTTTCGCATAAACATAAATCGAGCCCATCAGGATCCGTGCAGGCTGGATCTAGGCTGTACAAACTGATTTTCAAACTTGTCCCGAAGAAAAAACACTGTAAAAGTGGCGTCAATTTCGAAATTTTCCGACTCTTATTGGGCGCCAAATTTTTTCTAGAAAAGGCACCGAGATTTGACTATTTTCCGATTATCGACCCCTATTTGAGGTCTAACTAATCCTTATTTGGAGTTTTTTTTTCGAAAAAAGACCCTTATTTAGCAAAAACGACCCCTACTTGAGGAGTCAAGCTTCGGTGCGAGGCATAACCGGAGTCCACTGCTAGCCAAATGACAAAGGTTCACTCTTGGATATGACAAAGTCATTTTAAATTCAGTTCGGACAGCCTAGCTGGATCACAAGGGAACATTTGTTCTTGGATATTTTTGTAATTTTCGAAGTCATCAGCGCTAACCATATTTAGATAATTTACTTGATTTGGAGCTGTAATGGTGCAAGCCGTTGCGTCACATGATGGTGGTCCACATGTTGGTTCGCATGGTGTCGCCCCGAAACCGCCTTGGGTATCCGCAACCTCTGTTGTAGTGGCGGTAGTTGTAACGCTGCCTATTAGTTAAAAAATATTGAGCGAGTATAGTGGTCTGCGTAGTAACGTGCCCAATAAATATCGTTAACTCATAGTATGGTGAAATTTAACGTGTGTTAAACACAACTATTTGCACAAAACAAAGCGAAAACGCATTAGGAAGATAAAGATATTGTGCAGATATTTTATAGGCGCCCACCTTTTAACACAAATTTTTTTTAATATGAAAAGTTTTAACCCNTTTGGAGCTGTAATGGTGCAAGCCGTTGCGTCACATGATGGTGGTCCACATGTTGGTTCGCATGGTGTCGCCCCGAAACCGCCTTGGGTATCAGCAACCTCTGTTGTAGTGGCGGTAGTTGTAACGCTGCCTATTAGTTAAAAAATATTGAGCGAGTATAGTGGCCTGCGTAGTAACGTGCCCAATAAATATCGTTTAACTCATAGTATGGTAAAATTTAACGTGTGTTGAACACAAATATTTGCAAAAAACAAAGCGAAAACGCATTAGGAAGATAAAGATATTGTGCAGATATTTTATAGGCGCCCATCTTATAACACCAATATTTTTAACATGATTTTTGTTTTAACTCTTAGGGGAAGGAGTTGTTAAGAACCCGTAGAGGAAAAATGCGTGTAAATAAACACGCACTTAAAAAATTCACATTAATTCGCAATAATTCAAAAAAACTTGTAATGCCAAGTTGTAGAGCTTGTCAAACTACGTCGATCATATTATTCAGAAATTGATTTGGGCCACCAGGGCCCCTAGAGAGCTGTTTGAAATCTCCAACCTACACAAAAAATAACACCGTCAATCGAATTTTCTCGAAAAGTTGAGGGGGGTCACCAATACCCATTTTGCCCTACGGGCCTCCATACATATGCCTCCATACGTATGCCTTAAATCGACGAAAAAAACAAGTTGCGTGTCTATTTACACGCACTTTCCCCTGGGAGTTAAGATTTACATTATTAACACGAATATTTTTCAACACAAAAACTTCTTTATTTTTTAACACAAATGTTCATAAACACGGAATTCATTCAAGGTAATTTATGTTTTAACACGAAATCATTATTGGTGATTTATTTTTTTTAACACGATTATTAAAAAAACGTATACGAAATACAAAACTTTCGCCTATTGTACGTACCTGTTGTTTCATCTACTGTTTGTGTGGCAGTAGCGTCGTCGGTAACAAATTGGGGCAAAGCCATTTTTTGATAACCGATTGGTTTCCATAATTTTTCGCACCTACCGGCTTTCAACTGAAAACTAATTTAAATAAATCCTTTTTTGAGGTCTTCGAGCATAAAAAGTTGAAAACCACACGATTTTATAAAGATTTTGATAAAAATTATCCTGATTTAATAGATAAAGAAATAGGGGCAAGTTAGCCGCTTTTCTGGCTCGTTTGAAAAAATATTTAATAAAATGAACAAGATTTTTCTCCCAAAAAAAAAAGATTTTATTGAAGCAAACTAAGATTTCGATATTCACCACCTAACCACTTATCTTAGTAGGCCATTGGGTAAGATACGTGACATTTGAAATCGCGATACGTTTTGATCCACAAAGTGTTAAGATAACTGGTTAGGGGTGTATAGTACAGTCCTTATAACTTTATAGATCTCTATTTAGAAACATGGTAACCCACATAACGTTTACAGCACGTTTCGCCAACCTGGTAAGTGTAAGGACATGCCGTCTCGTGGCACGATTTATGTGTGATATTAACAACAGCCGATAGATAGTTATCTAGACATTCGAAGCAAATATCACTATCAAAGCAATTGCCGCCGCCGGTTTCGCAACTTTCGTAAATAACGTTTTCATTAACGGTTTCAACGGTTCCATCACCGGGTTTATGGAAATGACCTAGATCGCATCGCTTACAGCCATCGGGACACGGTTCACAAATCGGATAGATTAAATTATCCGTTTCTTTGTACTCTCGCGCCCAATAACCCTCGGGGCACTCTTTGATGCATTTTGGTACGCGATCAGCCCCAGTTCCCTCAAATATTTTGAAATTGACACATTCTTCGTCCCCTTCACAGTCATATTCTGGTATTGGGCTATTTTTTAACCTTTAACTAAAAGAAATTGGGCCAGTCTAGTAGCTTAGTAGTAAACTATGACTTATTAATAATATTAATTAATAATTGGACGTGTTAAACATTCACTAAGAGAAAAAAAGAATAAGCCATAATCACCAAATTTTTTCGCCTTAAATCCAATTTATCACGTGACAGGTTGAACTTGAGCAAAAACTGAATTGCCCTATAACAATACACTTTTTAATTTTACGTCGAATGGCCAAATTTTTTTTTCCGGCTTATTTTTTTTGTTCTTTGAATTTTTGAATTTATTGGGAAAATTTTCACCCAAAAACTTTTTAGCTTATTCAAGTTTCACCCAAAAAACGGAAAACAAATTTACAATTAATTTTTTTTGAGTGGTAGCCGTTCCCTGTGAATCCATTGCATGT
>SCLG01000282.1:85138-109694 GCA_004367875.1 Oikopleura albicans
GTCTTGCATTCGTGATGACATTGTGAACATACTTTTTGTCCGGGAACTCCCGGATCTCGCTTTGATTCATCGGTTATCAGACGAATTCGTTTATCATTTGACATTTCACACGTTGGAATACAAGTTGGAACATCCGGCTTTCCTTCAAACCGCGCCAAATATTTGGAATTTCGACACTCAAGGCACGCTGTGTTGTCATTTGGTGCATTGCAGCCTTTGTCGCTACATTCTGCATGGCACTCTAAAACGCATCGAGAAGTACCTCCAATGTTTTGGGAAATAAATGGTAGTTGACATTGCAGAGTTTTCAATTCGACCATATAAATGCTCTTTACCTCCACCTTGCTCTCGCCGGCGGCTAATGCGTAGTAGCGTGGGAAGATTGATTTGTCCGGTTTTTCCACATAATCTGAAATAAAATTAAATTAGGATTAGTCAAAATTAAAAGTATCATTTTCAAATTGAAAAATATAACATTGGAAAATTGGCACCGTTGTAAATACAAACTTTTACTGGGACATTTTCTAATGACCAGCTGCGGCGCGCCGTTATCGGGTCAACATTTTGAGGAAGAATTTTGACCCTATAGCAGCGCAGGGCGTAGGTGGGGTGGCTGGAAAATTGTAAGTCGAAATTTTGGCCTGATAACGGCGCAGGTGGTGTATACAAAAAGACATTTTTTTTTGCTACGAACTTTTTGTTTTATGAACGTTCAGTCTCATTTATTATGTTTTTAATTACAGGGCTAGTACAATTCTATAGGACGCGTTGTGATTTTGATTCAAAGTTTTTGTCCATTTTTGTCGCGGAATTTGATTTTTTTTCGAAAAAGTCTCTTAAAATTGGCTGTTTCAGAATTGGACTACCTCCTGTATTTTGAACTTGAATATTTTGAACTTACTATAGGTCAAAATGGTGGTTCCAGATTCTTTGTCTTGCCTATTATAAGTCGGCCTTTGTAGTGAAATCGAAAGAAGATCGCCATATTTGTAAATACAAACATACAACTGCTCAGCCATATTTTCGACTTGTCCCGTTACCATATATTGCAGTCGGGGCGCGCAGGAGTTAATTTCATCATCACCATTATCGTCTAATTTGTGAACGCATAATGTATTTTGTGTTTGATGGACGTAGATCCAGCTCGTTACATCAGTGAGGGAACTGCCCATCACAAAAAAGTATTCCTCGGACGTTAATACCGTAACTTCAAGCAGGAATGAAACTTAGGTTTATATTATAACTAATCCTTAACCCCCAAGCACGATTATTTAGCACATCCCTAAGCACGGGGACGGACGTTTGTCCGGCTTCTCATTTACTCTTGTCAAATCGTACGTAATGTCTCACAAAAAGCAAATCGATCCTTTTGAATTGAATGAACATACTCTTGAGAGGTCTTCGACCACCCTCGGACAGTTTTTGGTCGATTTGACCACAAAAACACAAAAATCACAAACGGTTAACCGGGCGAGTTATGGATTTCATTTTTTACCCGATGCACCGGTTATAATTTTATAAGTTTCTTCGGTTACTTTCGGAACCAGAACTAGATTAAACAAAAATAAACATGGCCATATATTACTTTCATAAATATAATACTAATAATTTCCGATTTTTCACTGAATATTGCCCGAGTTTATTAGTTAGAAAATGTAATTTACATCACTGGCTTTAACGCATTGCTGCACGTCATCGGTCGCCTCATACATTTGCGAATTAGCCCACGCGACGGCGCAAGGCATTGGCGTTTTAGAATTATCCCGGATGATCGGATCGAGAAACCCAACAACTTCTCCGTCGACGGAATCTGCCATTTCTTCTAGAATTTCACTGTATGCTGCATAAAACTCAATTACATCGACATCGCTCGAACTTCGCATTGCGTTGACACTACGTCGATTGATAATGACGTCTTTGTTCTTCAAATTGACTTCCACGTATAAACCTTGTTTTAGTCTGTTTGTGGTTATAAACATATTGGTCAACATGCTGGTCAGGCCTAACCGAAGGGGGCCCTAACGTGAGGCGCTTCTATCATTTTTTCAATATATTAACTTTATATGTTCAACTTGTATATTATGAAGGATCAAGTACAGTCCCCAACGCAAATATAATACACCCAAATACGAAGCCAAATTATGTAACTATCCTATTCTTACGTAACTATCCTATTCTTACGTAACGATCCTATTTTTACGTAACTATCCTATTTTCCTGGTGACTCCATTAGCCGTAGATACATTTTCATATTTTGGTAGATATACCGCTACGCCTTTTTTATTATACAGTTGATTACTAAACGAGTTGACACTTTCGTTTCCGATTTTTTCGTCAAAAACTGTCAACTCGTTTGACTTTGTCAACTCGTTAGGTNGGCGTTTTAGAATTATCCCGGATGATCGGATCGAGAAACCCAACAACTTCTCCGTCGACGGAATCTGCCATTTCTTCTAGAATTTCACTGTATGCTGCATAAAACTCAATTACATCGACATCGCTCGAACTTCGCATTGCGTTGACACTACGTCGATTGATAATGACGTCTTTATTCTTCAAATTGACTTCCACGTATAAACCTTGTTTTAGTCTGTTTGTGGTTATAAACATATTGATCAACATGCTGGTCAGGCCTAACCGAAGGGGGCCCTAACGTGAGGCGCCTCTATCATTTTTTCAATACACTGGGTGCGCAGTTATCGGGCGGGTATCGCGACAAAAAAACCTTGATCGGCCGCCCGATAACTGCTCAGGGCCGAAGCGGAATAAGGAAAAAATATGCAAAAAAAACGCCCGATAACAGCCCGAGCGACAAATTTGATCATATATATCCAAAAATATGGGGGAAAACCGCCCGATGACAGCAAAGGGTGCCCGATAACAGCACAAACCCGCCCGATAACTGGACGTCCGATAACTGCGAACCCGGTGTATTTTAACTTTATACTTTCAAATTGTATATTATGAAAGATCAAGTACAGTCCCCAACGCAAATAGAATACACCCAAATAAGGAGCCAAATTACGTAAGTATCCTACTATTACGTAACTATCATATTATTACGTAACTATCCTATTATTACGTAACTATCCTATTCTTACGTAACTATCCTATTATTACTGGTGACTCCATTGTTAAATTTTATTCCGCTGAAGTTTACAACCAGTAACCTAATTTGAACAAATTCATCGTCCCCATCCTTAAACGGCAGCGGCACGAGCTTGAATTCGCCCAAAACATCCGTAGCCTGACTTTTCAACTCAATAAAGGACATTGCCTGTGATGAGTCTTGTGGCAAAAGTGGGTCTTCTGGGGCCTCCTTAGTGTACCAACGGCGATCGCGACTGTCAAAAAACATGGTAAAATGGGCATTCGGCGTGATCTCTTCCGCCGGCGGTGGCAGATTAAAGAAAAACTTTTTCATGTTAAACTGTAGTTGAAGGTTGCGGAAGGCGGCAATTGACCAATCAATGCTCTCCGATTCGCCGAACTCCTTGTCAAAATCGTCAAATGTGCGCGCGATTCGATACGCCGTTGTGCAGCCAGGCGCCTGTACGGGAATTGTGATGAAACTTTTGGGATTAAGATCGCCTTCTTTGATATACAGCTGGATGGCGGTATCGAGAGCGGAAATGCGACGCTTTTTGTGGCTTTTTGAATTATGTTTTCTATATATTTTCATATAAGTTGATATTTTATTTACAAAATGCGTTATCAAAAACTCCCCAGCACATAAACTTGTCACCTTGTCATAAATTATTTTTGAATTTTTAAGGCGAATTTACATTCAATTCAATACATTCTACTTTATATTTGGATCATTGATAGATTTACCGCGTTTCCCGCCTAAACCGCTACACGGATACTATGCTACAGGCATACTAGCCGTGTAGCAGTTTAGGCGGTAAACAGGGTATATTCGAAAGATTTTTAATTTTAACTCCCAGAAGGAGTGCGTTTTTTTTTATCAAAATCATTACAGCCTGAAACTCCTGGGCAGTGTTGAAAAAGTTGGCCAACGCTCCAAATTACCCCAACGCCCAACGAAAGCGTTGACTAACGCTCGGATTTTTTGTTAACTTTTTTTAGGGACGGGTTGGGTTGAAAATCGATGACTTTTTTCTGGTGAACTATTAGTTAAACGCAAAAACCTACTGCATATTTGAAATATATTATATCTTGTAATCATCAATTTCAAAATGCCAGCTGAAACTTTTCTTTCTGATTAACCACCTCATTACAGTTCATGACGCGCGGGCGATTAACCGTACACTCTGCCGTTTCGTTGAAGGTCCGCTCGGCGTTAGCAATGTGAATTTTGCGTTGGTAAGTTTCACTATTGACATCATTGTCAAATTTCCAAGTTGCGGTTTTGTTGATCTCGTTAGCACACTGTATCTGACACAATTGAGATTCTCGTCCGAAGTTTGTGTTACACTTTTTAAGGCATACAAATAAACGCAGGGGCACCAAGTAAGGGTAGGGATGGGAAAATAAGCCATAACCAGAATTTTTCGAAAAAAAAGTAATAAAGGCCTTTTTGGAGGCCTTAAATGTAATTTATCGCGTGACTGGTTAAACTTGAGCCAATACCAGACTAGTCTACTACAATTCACTTTTTAATTTTACGCCAGTAGTATAGTAATTGGTTAAACATATATGTTCCAAATTAATGACTCATACTTATTTTTATTTTCCGCGCGGCCCGTAACCCTAACACACGAACACATACACGGCCGAACGCATAACCCTAACTCACGGGCCGCGCGGAAAATAAAAATAAGTATGAGTCATTAATTTGGAACATACTTTTTAACCAATTACTATACTACTTACGTCAAATGGTCAAATTATTCGAAAATTATGGCACCGAAGATTTGATAATAATAACACAAAACAATATGTTAATTTATATGCCGTCCCGGTATGACTTGTTCGCGATCAAGAACAAACGTCTCGACCGATTCCTGCTTATTGATAATACACGCCTCGTACATATCCCGGTCAAGCATTTTGTTAATCACAAAATTTAACAAATTTGGAATTGAATGTGGTATACTTTGTAACCACTGCATTAAGCCTGTTCTGAATCCAAGGGAGTACAAATCTTTAGTAAGGGTGCCTTTGATTACCAAATAACGACACTAACCGAAAATGGAGAACTCGGATTCCGAGTCTCGGAAAATGGAGCAACCTAAAAACGGAGAAAAATTTCCCCATTTTCAGGTTTCTCTGATTTCGGTTTTCTCTGTTTTCATGTTTGTGCATTTTCCGGGTGTACAAAATTGGACATAATTCGACTTTTAAAAATTTTCCCCATTTTAGCCTAAAATTTTTAGGTCCAAAAACGGAGAAAACGGAAAACAATTTTGTTCTGTTTCATATTTCTCCATTTCTGGTTAGTGTCCAAATACCGGTAACTATTACGTTCTAAATTATACCGTCACGAAAAAAACAAAATCCTGCTAATAACTAGACATGTAAACACTCTAATCTGTTATAGACGTGGCGATACGATGGGAACCACCGGAGACCGTCATAACGGTGGAGTCATAAGTCGTCTTTTTCTTCGTTGATTCCACATTTCGAATTCCTTCGGCGGTCTGAGTTGTTGTAGCCGAGCCCGATTGGGAGCCAACTTGTTGGGAATTAGAAGTCGACTCCGATTTCGCTTCGGCAGCATTTGCACTTGCACTTTANTGGTCGCGAAAGTACTCATAAACGGGGTTTTTTCGCGACCACAAATGGTCGCGAAACTACCCTTCACCGCCAAGTAAGGGTAGGGATGGCAAAATAAGCCATAACCAGAATTTTTCGAAAAAAGTAATAAAGGCCCTTTTGGAGGCCTTAAATCTAATTTATCACGTGACTGGTTAAACTTGAGCCAACACCAGATTAGTCCACTACAATCCACTTTTTAATTTTACGCCAAATGGTCAAATTATTCGAAACTTATGGGCCATAAGTTATGGCACCGAAGATTTGATAATAATAACACAACAAATATGTTAATTCATATGCCGTGCCGGTATGACTTGTTCGCGATCAAGAACAAAAGTCTCGACCGATTCCTTTTTATTGATAATACACGCCTCGTACATATCCCGGTCAAGCATTTTGTTAATCACAAAATTTAACAAATTTGGAATTGTTTCGAAGACCATATCAAATGGCTTGGTAAAATGTGGTATACTTTGTAACCACTGCATTAAGCCTGTTCTGAATCCAAGGGAGTACAAATCTTTAGTAAGGGTGCTTTTGATTACCACATAACGACACTAACCGAAAATGGAGAACTCGGATAATGGAGCAACCTAAAAACGGAGAAACTTTTCCCCATTTTCAGGTTTCTCTGATTTCGGGTTTCTCTGTTTTCGGTTTTCTCTGTTTTCATGTTTGTGCATTTTCCGGGTGTAGGTGAAAACGGAAAAAATTGGACATAATTCGACCTTTAAAATTTTTCCCCATTTTAGGTCCGAAAACGGAGAAACCGGAAAACAATTTTGTTCTGTTTCATGTTTCTCCATTTCTGGTTAGTGTCCAAATACCGGTTACTTTTACGGAACTATACACGGTAACTATTACGTTCTAAATTATACCGTCACGAAAAAAACAAAATCCTGCTAATAACTAGACATGTAAGCACTCTAATCTGTTATAGACGTGGCGATACGATGGGAACCACCGGAGACCGTCATAACGGTGGAGTCATAAGTCGTCTTTTTCTTCGTTGATTCCACATTTCGAATTCCTTCGGCGGTCTGAGTTGTTGTAGCCGAGCCCGATTGGGAGCCAACTTGTTGGGAATTAGAAGTCGACTCCGATTTCGCTTCGGCAGCATTTGCACTTGCACTTTATGTGGGGATGTAAATCATGCGCACGCCATTTTTCGGGAAATTGGTTATTCGGAAATGGAGATCGATAACCTACTTTTTTCGATAACCTACTTTTTTCGGAAAAAACGCTTCCTACGAATGAAGAATCGCTCGTTTAGGGAAATAACATGATAAATATGAATGTTACAACTTTTGCAAAAAAAGTTTACTACTATAAATAGGGGGAGACCGGGAAATGGGTTCGAATTAAAGAAACAAGATGGAAGTTTTATAATCCGGGTTCCGGATAATTTGAACATTGTATTATACAAATTGCCATTTTTTTAAAAACTATCCAAAAATTTGTACTTGGCCACACACCGGTGCTAGAGAGCAATTTACTTGATTTCTGACCTAAATTTCCTGGTCAACCCCCCTAACCATCAATGTTTTATTTGAGTAATGTTTCTCGGAAAAACTTAAATTCCGAAAACCTTTTTGTTGAAAAACCAAGGTAATAAAAAAGCTCGTGGAAAACTTTAAGCAAAAAAAATGTGTTTTCTATATTTCTTTTGCCATGATTTAAATCCCAGGCTAAATCCACCGTAACCAACGGATCCGCCGACAGAAGCGCTACCCGCTCGACCAGCTTTTTCAGCACGCTGTTTGACAAAATAAGGGTTTGAATTGTCTGTCTCAAAAATCAAGTAAAAAAACAAAATTAAAAACTTTTTTTTTTCCAAAAAAAATGTGTTATTTCGAACCCTAAACAACAGCATTGCCGACAATTTCATTGATTTGTTTTTGAACTTCTTTTTTAAAATCCTTAATGTCGGATTCCGACGTTACTTTGTGCGTTTTGACAACTTTAAATTGGCCACCAAATTTCGCCCCCTTCACATAATGTGTACCATATTTTTGGATAAAGTCTTGAAACAACTCCGGTGAATTTGGCGCAAAGAAAGATGTGGGCAGTTTGAGGAATGCGTCAAGAAAGTCTTCGTGAATATAATTCGGCTTCACTTCTCGGAGAAACATTTCATATCGAATAACATTAATCGTCATTTCGCCCACAAGTTTTCGTGTTTGGACAATTTTCTTTGTGAGGTTTTCGTTTAGTTCGGCGGCTTTTTCTTGATTTTTCGTGCTGGTTAGAGTTGCATCTGCTTTTTGGGATGCTGAAGCGCGGGACTCGGAGGTGGAGCCACTCGCGGACATACCACCCATTCCACCACCAATTGACATTGATTTTGACTTTGTGTCTAAGCTCCGTGAATCAAGCTGGGCTCTAGTTGCCTTTTGTCCAGGTTATTAACCGATTTATACTTTATAAGTAACACTCTCGCCATTTAAATTCAAACAGCATTAACAAAAATTGATATTGTTGTTAAGAGGCTCAAGGGGAAGACTGTTTTATACTTATTTTTATTGAAAATTACCCTTGATGGTAATAAATGTACGAAAAATATCAATTTATCACGTGATAGGGTGAACTTGGACCAAAAGTGGATTGGTTCACTACAATCCACTTTTTAATTTTACGTCGAATGGCCAAATTACTTTTTTTTTTCGAAAAAGTTTTGTGGTTAAATACGCCATTTTTCTCAAAACAAAAATCAGTTCACCCATTTTATTTTTAACCAGGTGGTTAATTTTTGAGTATCAGAGTTATAACCTTGCCCTTAAATGAACTATTTCCACTTTGGCTGTTTGAGAACTCCGTTAGCGCGTCGATATATTCATCAACTGATGAAAATGTTTCGGTTTTAACATTAGTTGAGTACACACCCTGTACATGCATGCCATCGGGAACATCGAATTCGCCATTATACGTATTCTGCTCTCGACACCAGTGTTTGACTAGCTTCCCCCTAAAACCGTCGGTGTTGTACCCTTGGGTTATATCAAATGTAACGCCAATGAAAAAGGCCGCATCAATCGGCGATTCACATCGAAAGGTAAGAATATCGGCTGTAAGGCAATTTTTCTTAATCGTCTCTTGATCATTCTGTGCCTGACCGTGGTAGCATTCTTCGATTAATAAATCTAGAATATCTTTGGAAGCAGAAATTGTATCATCTCCAGCTAAGTTCAAATATGATGCTCGTAACTCCCAGGGGGAAGTGCGTGTAAATAGTCACGCAACTTGTTTTTTTCGTCGATTTAAGGCATATGGAGGCCCCGTAGGGCAAAACAGGTATTGGTGACCCCCTCAACTTTTCGAGAAAATTCGATTGACGGTGCGTAGGTTGGAGATCTAGAACTTGGCTTTACCAGTTTTTTTTTTGAAGTATTGCGAATTAATGTGAATTTTTTAAGTGCGTGTTTATTTAAACGCATTTTCCCCCTACGGGTTCTCAAAAACTTCTTCCCCATAAGAGTTAAAGCGTTTTTTTTTGGGAGCTGAACATGCAAGTTTGAGTTATAAAATTTTGAGTTGAAATATTTTGAAATTAAAAAAAATCAATTAATTGAAAACGGTTCAGGTGCTAGAGAAAATTCAAATCTCACGAATTTGTGGGAAATTATTTTTGATTATTTATAGAAAATGTTTAGAGAAATTGCTCTCTAGCACAAAAACGAATTTTATAATCATATTTTTTAAATTTCNCTGTAAGGCAATTTTTCTTAATCGTCTCTTGATCATTCTGTGCCTGACCGTGGTAGCATTCTTCGATTAATAAATCTAGAATATCTTTGGAAGCAGAAATTGTATCATCTTCAGCTAAGTTCAAATATGATGCTCTTAACTCCCAGGGGGAAGTGCGTGTAAATAGACACGTAACTTGTTTTTTTCGTCGATTTAAGGCATATGGAGGCCCCGTAGGGCAAAACCGGTATTGGTGACCCCCATGGGGCCCCATCAACTTTTCGAGAAAATTCGATTGACGTTGTTTTTGCGTAGGTTGGAGATCTAGAACTTGGCTTTACCAGTTTGTTTTGAAGTATTGCGAATTAATGTGAATTTTTTAAGTGCGTGTTGATTTAAACGCATTTCCCCCTACGGTTTCCCCCTACTTCTTCCCCCTAAGAGTTAAAGCGTTGTTTTTGGAGCTGAATATGCAAGTTTGAGTTATCAAATTTTGAAATTAAAAAATCAATTAATTGACAACGGTTCAGGTGCTAGAGAAAATTCAAATCTCACGAATTTGTGGGAAATTATTTTTGATTATTTATAGAAAAGGTTTAGAGAAATTGCTCTCTAGCACAACAACGAATTTTATAATCATATATTTTTTTTAATTTCGTTTACCGCGTTTTTGTTGGGAGAAATTTGGCTATGATGAATTTGAACTGTGACCTGACTCGTCCTCACCGACAGTGGCCCAGACTTCTTCTTCGTCGGCTTCAAACATGTCAAATTCAAAGCTTCCGGCTTCAATAAGCTTTCCGTCGATATCGGTACCTGCTCCGGCAATCAAGTTCATTTGGAGAGGGGTCATGCCTTCGTTCAAATTTGCCAAAAATCGATCAAAGTTTGCATTGAGCGAAGCAATATTTGAATCCAAATCCTTTTTGAAGTCGTCGCGTCTGTTGGCTTAAATCCTTTAAATTATATTGAAACTGAAACACTAGGAAATAAATTGTAAAACCGGTTTAGCGAATTCCGGTACCGCATATGCAAATATAGATTTGAACATATTGTTTTTTAATTAAAAAAAAATGCCCTTTGGAGGCAAACCATCCCTTAAGTGTCGTGTTTAATAACCTCTTGCGCACTTAGTTTGCCGAAATATGTAGTTATTAGGCAATTTTACTTCCACTTCAGCCTACGCAATTATTTTGTCACTTTTTTTTCTGAATACTTCGGAACATAACTGCGCAGGGGTGTAGTGCGCAGTTATACTCAGAAAGTATTTAAAACAACGGCAACATAACAGCGCAATGTATAGGCCAATAAATGAATAAATATCACATTTCTGTAAAATAACTTGGTGCAAAAGCTTAAATTAATTATTTTACTTACTCATTTTAGTGAGCATTTGATTAGCGGCTTCGGAGGTTTCAAGGGCGTTTTTCTGAATTCTGGCCATATTCGCCTCATTCTGGTCGCCCATCCATTTACTCAATTTGCCACCGTTGGCATCATCATAATTTTTGGCGTATTCAAGTTCAGCTTGGACATTGCTATTAACGTCGCTTAGTCGGTCTTTAGCGTCAGTATAGGCAGCGCTTACGCGGTCCCGTGCCGGTTGAGTTGCCGCCCAGCTTGTTTTTGCCGCCTGGGCTACTGCTCTACCTGCTGATGCAGCTCCACTAGCTGCACTGGAAGTAGGGTTTAAAATTAATATTCCGGTACCTAACAGGGTACGGTTTTTAAAAAGTATCCTTTGTCGGTTAAAAATTACTCGAGCAATCTAGAATACCTCACGTGATTCGTAAACTACAGAGAAAAACCTAAAAAAGTGTGCATTTATATGAGAACGGGCACACCGATGTTAAATCATTACCTGAGTACCTAGAATTTTTTTCAGTATTAGTTTCTTGATATTTAAATAAAAAGGATTTTTGGATTTTAGATTTTTATTAAAATGTTTAGCCAAAAATGGCCTACGTCGAAACCCTGACTTGAAGCGGCAGTTCCGATAGCACTTCCAGTTGTGCGCGCAGCACTCCCAATCGCACTTCCAGCCGTCGACGCACCACTATAAATAGCAGAGCCTGCTGCAGATGCACCTGTGCGCAAGGATGGAGAAAAGTATGATATTGGAAAAAAATTACACATATGAATGTTCGTGTAAGTTTACATATGTATGTGTAGCTTACGTATGTATGTGTATCACAAAATTTCGAAAAACAATTACATAAAAATCACTATCTCAAATTATTTATGGGGCTGATAATAAGATCAGACCCCAAAAAACTTAAATTACCTCAACTCCGAAGGGTCCTTCTGATGTGGCGCGCCATGGCGGCCTCCTAAAGAATGGACCCTTGGAAGTTAATGTAAAATCTAACTTGACCTTCTGACCATTATAAAAAATTGGACGGTTCGAAAAGAAAGTTCAAAAAAGACATATAAATAATATATGACCCCCATAGTAATAATGAAATTCTTTCCAAACTCAGGCCGCCGAAGAACTTTCAATCAAAATCATGTAAAATCACACGCCAAAAAACGTCCAATCTCTTTCACAAATTGATATTATTACCCAAGGTCAAGGTGTGATTTGGATTTTGTGATCTCCATCCCTACCTGAGGCTACAGAACCAGCAACCTGTGAGGCAGTGGTTCCAATAGCCGTTCCAGTCTCTGTGATGCCCTTCATAAATCGTTCTCCAATAGGAGGATGGTCTATCAAATGGTTCAATATCTACTGTATATACTGCTAATATGCATCAAATCACCAAGCGCAGCTATGCTTGAATTTTCCCCGATTGGGCCAGTAATATTTTTATTTCGGTTTTTTCGAAATACATAAGATTTGGACACGATTAAAGCGGGATAAAAACTCGTATCGGATGGCGCACGCTGATTCGAGAGAAAATCCTATAGCCTATAGCTAACGCGGGTACCATACATTTCGGACCGACGGGCCCAAATGGCGTGACATAGAGAGAAAACGCGCACGACGGCACGGGGCCCAAATGTCGTTTAGGAAGCAAAAAAATCGCACGACGGCACGGGGCCAAAATGTCGTTTTTGAAGACGTTTATTACATACGACGGCCCGAGACGCAAACGTTAAATAAAAGGGCTATTATTTACTATAAACTATGTATAGATATATGAATTTATATCATCTTATTTATATTTTTATTGTTTTTTTTTCATGAATTGAAGTTATGAAACAAATGGAATAAGAAAAAAAGAGAGACATACGAAAAAAAGACAGAAGTGAATAAGAAAAAAAGAACGAGTATTATGCGTCTGCGATATCCACGGCATTTTGTTCGTATTTATGGCGACGCATACCGCCAACTTCAATGCAAAATTTCCGTCCATAAAAAAAATCAAGTTTTAGTGAGATAATTTCTAACTCGCTCTTTTATAAACAGGCAAAATACTTGTGGCGTGACATTTTTCGACATCTGGTGGCCCATACTTGGGTACACACATGTATATTAACACATGTATATTAACACATGTATATTAACACATGTATATTAACACATGTATATTAACACATGTATATTTCTAGTAATTAAATTTGGCCTATTTGAGAACGCTGTGGGGGGCATATATGACGAGGTGTTAAATTAAAACACAAATAATTTGGTTTAAAAAACATTTTTACATAAGCACGCGCATTTTGGAACATATTGATACTGTACTTCCACAGAAATGAGCAAAATGTTAGACCGACCTCTATGAGAAAATTAGGGAGGTTACCACTCNAAGCTGAAATCCGGCCAATCAGCGCGCGCCATCCGATACGCTGTTTTATCCCGCTTTCATCGTGTCCGAGTCTTATATTTATATGTGAAGCACCAGTTTAATTTTCGGAAGCGTTTTTAACATGCCGGTGCAGGCGGTCATTGAAACAACTAAATTTTGAACCGAAACTTTACGGTATTGGGCGGCCTCTTCAGTTTTTCTTTTCTGCTCAGCTAGTCGAGTATCCTCATTAGATTGGAGCACTGTAAGGCCATCTTTGAAATTTCGAGTTAAAGTCTTCTCATCATAACCGTCGATTGCAGAATCGATAGACTGAAAAAGTTGACTTGTATTAACCAGTGGACGCCAATCTATCTCATTTCTTCATTATAAGATAGTTGTCTCAAATTTTAAGATATCATAAAATTAAACTTTTGTGTTTCACAAATTTCCAAGATTATTAAATATAACACATAACGAGTTATGTTAACAACAAAAGTGCTAGGATAATTGGAAGGGCGTTTGATAAGATAATTGAAAATTAATATACCGTAACGTTTGGGTCAAAAAGTGTTAAGATAATTCATCTTTGTCAAATAACTTGTTAGGTGGTGCACGTATATAAAGCGTATTCGAGCAGTATTCGAGCGTATTCGAGCAGGTATATATATAAACACAGGATGCGCCGTTAACCGGTCAATTTTTGTTTTACCTAGGCGGTTAACGGCTAAATGAATAGTTGTCAAATATTGTTGTCTCTGAAATAAAATAGGTCCGAAAGTTGCCAGTTAACGGATGGCCGGTTAAGGCGCATTCTGTGTAGTGGAAACCGAAATACGGGAAACTATCAAAACTTATATTGAACAAATACAATATCATCAGCCAGCTACTAACGTTAAACGCGCTAACGTTGACTCAAAATAAACTTACCTTCAACTTATTTTGTTGGTCTTCAGATAAATTCTCGATATATGCACCTTGTTCATGCCAGATTGCGAGTTGTTCGTTTCGTACTTGTTCCTTTAAAACACTTCGCATAGTGTCCCTTGATAAACCTGATCCAGGGTGTTTCACTTTGTCAAAAAATGGTGCTTTGTTAAAAATTGCAAAAAACTTTTAAATAAAACTTTTTCATTAGCAGGTTTCAGAATGCGACTAACTTTTTTTCAAACATTTGTATTGACAATTTTTGAGGGTATATTTTTTGATATTTTACAAATATAAATTCGCGTACAAACCGCGCACTCTGTTAAAAGTTATTTGGACATCTTACAGAAGTACACAGAAGTTTAAGAGTGGGAAAGGCGTTATCATTTCTAGAATAAGTGCAACGTGTGATGCGTCAGTCCTAAAAACAAATTACTGCCACCTGATCGGTCGTTAAGGGTCATGACGTCACTAGTTTACATCATGTGAAAAAAAAATCTGCGTTAGGTCGCTTCAATTGAGTCCCGCTCATGGACCTTTATGTTTTTTTCGGGGAGTAAAATGGGAAATTGTCCGATAACGTTTTAAACACCCTCACCTAGTTCAACAAGATTTCCAACACCTTTATTTCCAACTTGACTTTGAGCATTTTGTAACTCTTCTGTTTGCTTGGTTAGTTTATCGCCAAACCGGATTCCGGCTTGAACTATCCCCAGCAGGCACAGTACTAGTTTTGCCTTCATTTTCATCATTATTTATTTTTATTAAAAACGCAGCGAAAAAGCTGCAATTGTGTTGCTCGGTTGGTTTGCGTCGAGTTCAGCTAGAATCAAGAAACAATTTCATAGCGCCGATATTTCTCTGAAATCAGTTTCAAATTACGTTTTTTCGTGATTATCAGAAAAAATCAAAAGTTAATCGGACAGCAGGATTGGTAAACAATTTCCTTTGAAAAATGTCCAGGGCAAAAAAACTGCCGTGTGTCGCCGCAAAGATTGACGCCAAAATAGCGTTGAAAAGGATACAAAATTGCCTGAAGCCCGTCTTCGCGCTGACACACAGTATATGTGTGCAATAAAAGAATTCTAAAATGACAAATAGTAAAATATATCTGTATTGTTTTATGTTACAAAAAATGTAATGTTTGTTTTTAATTTATAAAGAGTAATCATGGGATGAGTACTGCTTCCATATACACATCACCACATTGCGCCGTGCATTCGAGAAAATTGTATTCCCATTTTTTATCGCTCAGTGCCTTAAAATCTCTCGTCGTGTAGTTATCCAAATTTGTGCGGCAACGGCGATCACCAGTTAACGGACAATCAATGTAACCAACGGCCGTGTTAACGCTGCCATAACAGGTCGTTGAATCGGGAGTTAACAGGTTACCGGACGTGCCCTCAAATGGCGACATGCAACATTTCTTACCGCGGTCAAACGAATATTGGAATTCTGTTGGGCAGGCATTTCGACCTAATTAAATGATCGATTATTTCCCATTATAAACCTTTTGTTTCACTCCTTTTTCGGACGTTTTCGGTTCTCGAAAATAGCGTCCGAAAAAGGAGCATCATCACAAAAAAGATCATGTTTCTATTAGAATGGCCTCATTTTGGTCGAAAAATCGCCCGAAAAACAGCAATCGTCTAAAAAGGACCGTCCGAAAAAGGGGTAAGGACTGTATGTACATTTCGATTTTCACTCAACGTGCCTTTTTGTCGCGGACTTAGACTTTCGTCTCATTTTACCACGTAAAACTATCCTGGAAATGGACTTTAATTTTTTTTTTCAATAATAAAAAGTGTCCCGTAATTGGACTACGCTTTGTAATATGTTATCGTGAAAATTCGACAAAAAAGTTAAATTAATGAGTAGCTCATTACTGACCTGACGAGCACTGAACAGTTATTTCCGGGAACTCAGTTTGTCCGGCGGCAAGTCGGTCTCTGTCGGGCACACGGTTGAACTGAGGAACTCCGTTGGCATCAGCTATCCAATCAATCGTATCCACGCCCCATGAATCCGCGTCCATTGGACATTTAGACACACTAGATCGTAAATGCTCTGTGGTGCCATCTTTAAGAACCCAATAATAATATTCAACGGATGGCGCGAGTGGGTCGGTATACGGTACTCGCTCAATGACCTTGGACGAACTGTCTTGAAGATGAATATATTTGTGGACGGTAGCATCGGTATCATAAGCAAGTTCATAAATTCCGTTAAATCCAAAATTATCACCCGCGTAATTTCGTGAAATGATCTAAATTTGCTGTTGTTTAGAAATGAGTTTTTTGGATTAAGGACCGCTCAGTCATGTTGTGTACAAACTGAACCCAAAAATTAGTTATTTCCATTTTGTCACACATTTGATGTTGTGATTGGCTCAGTATGGTCAAGTTCCTCTGACCATTGAATTTAGAAATTGTCAAATGCATATACAGTCCTTACTCCTTTTTCGGACGTTTTCGGTTCTCGAAAATAGCGTCAGGCCTCATATTGGCGGGAAAAACGTACGAAAAAGGAGCAATCGTCCGAAAAAGAAGTAAGGACTGTACATGTAAAGGTCCGTATACGGCCGGATATGTATTAACTTCTAACGAGTATGAATTATGTTACAATAATTATGTATGGCGTAATAATTTATAGAAAAACGTTTTTACCCAAAAGGGGCTAACATACGATTGATTTGGTGCTGATTTATATTATACACCGCCTGTCTACGTAACTTAACGCCATGTAACTTAACAACATTGACGTAACTTAACAAAAATCACGTAACTTAACAGTCTTCTCGCGGCAACTTTTCCGCCTACGCCCTACCTACGTAACTTAACAAAAATCACGTAACTTAACAAAATTCACGTAACTTAATACCTTTTTGTTCAAATATTTTGTTAAGTTACGTAGACAGGTGGTGTACACCACAAAACCAGTTATGTTAACAAAATGCCGTTATGTTAACACTATTTGGTGTTTTATGAATTTTAGTTTCCGCCCACGCTTTACACAGTTATGTTAAAATGGGGGGAAGTGTGTGCATAACGACTTGTTTTTCGGCTCTCTAGGGGCCCTGGTGGCCCAAATGAACTTCTGAATAGTCAGCTCGACCTAGTTTGACGAGCTCTACAACTTGGCTAACAGTTTTTTGAATTATAGCCATTTTTAAGTGTGTGCATATATGCACACAATTGCCTTTTCACTCTTTCCCCCTGAGAGCTAACAAGCTCCTAGGCCCAATTATGTAACATAATTTATGTTACCAAAGTTCAATACTGTTAACAGTTTTTGATGTTTGACGGATTTAACATAACTCGTTAGGACCTAACCGTTACGTGGTTTGTCACAAACCGTATGTGTCTAAGCTTACCCGGAACGCAGAGCTAGAACCACAGCAATGATGATGAAAATACTGGGGAGACGTATTAAGAGTACCGGTCTCGCAGGCGGCTATTTCGCATGATTCTGTTTTGGTGTTATCGCCTTCACAAGGTTGGCACTTTACGTTAAAAGTAGTTGTATGGTCTCGATCGTTTATTATAGTGCCTGTGCCATAATCATAACAGCGACAGTATCTAGTTTTGGCAAGTGTCGGTTCTCTAGTTGTCGCACAATTTGGATCACACTGTCCAGAATTCACTGATGTATCATCTTCCCATTGAGTCCATCCAATAGGAATATATCGCCGATCATTCACCTAGTGAAATTCGATAAAAATTAGAATATACAGTCCCTACGCCCATTAGTGTTTATATTGATTCTCGGAAATAAAGGACTTTACCGTGAAGTACATGAAAGTCATCATTTTTGGACGTTTGGTAAAGTTGGTAAGCTCAGGTATATATTATAGAGTCACTCAGGTTAAATTTAGTTTATACTGTATACACAGGGTGCGCCGTTATGTTTCATATTTTCCCGCTCGTGCTGTTATGTTTCACTTTTTTGAGAAAATATTTTCCCCTAATACATATCTTTATATGCTAAGCCCGACGCCGTTACGTTTCACTGTTTCTCGCTCGGACCATTATTTTTCACCACAATTTTTTTGTGAAACATAACGGCGCACCCTGTGTAATGCATATTACAGGAATAATGAATGTAAATAATATTATACGTTTCACAATGAAGCTTGTACTATTTTACAATTCATAGAAGACTTTATTTTAAAATACATGTATAATAATTTTGGTTTTTATCATCGTAAAAAAAACTATATTTTGTACCACCAACGAATAGGGTTTACCAAATAAACACATTATTCCGGGCGTTGTTGGTTATAAGGTCAAGGTGTAAAAAATTGACGTTAAATACGTTTTTTATTACCGTTTTTATGGAACACACAGCAACGCAGACATTGCCCGAAATAGATGTGCGTGCGTTAATGTGGTAGGGTTTTTAGTAGAAAGCGTTCTTGGGGGAGTTTCAAAAACAGTTTTTCATTTTTGAATTAATACTAAGCTCACTAACTTTGATACATTTTTTGTTAACAAAAGTCTATTGTTGATAGAATATTAATTCGAGTGTGTTTCACATTTTGGTCCTACTTTTTGTGCTCATAAAGTTTATGACATAAACGGATCATAAAACTAACTAAAAAGGCGCTTTATTCTGAAATTAAAACAGTACATTTAAATGCCTTTGTGTCACCCAGACGCGAATCTGGATTAAAGATCAGCCTGAAATTGGTTTGATATGCGGAACACCTGTTTGAACTACACTAGGCGTTCCTATCTACTTCTTTTTTTGTTTGTCTGAGAAATTTGTGTCAGAGAAATTTGTGATCAGATCACTTGGTGAAATTTGTATTTTTTATCGCCAAACGTCGATTGAAAATATTACGCATTGTTTTGTGACGTGTTTTGTTTTCAAAAGAGACGTTTACAAATTGTGCAAAAAAAAAGACAAACTACCACGTTCTCATAGAAACGATGAATGAGATTAATTTTGCAAAAGAGAATACATATCCGACGCAGCAGTTTCTTCGAGAAAATGGAAATTTGATAAATACGAGCTTCAAAGTTGCCGGAGTGTATTATAATCATGAGGCGGTTGATGTCGACCAGAAGAAGACAAACCATTATTCCCCGAACAATATTTCCCNTTTTACGACAAATTTTATGCTCTTTTATTATTAGAGGCAGTTTTTTTCAGAACAAATAACCTGAAATTGGTTTGATATGCGGAACACCTGTTTCAACTACACTAGGCGTTCCTATCTACTTCTTTTCTTGTTTGTCTGAGAAATTTGTGATCACTTGGTGAAATTTGTATTTTTTATCGCCAAACGTCGATTATTGAATTGAAAATATTACGTATTGTTTCTTGACGTGTTTTGTTTTCAAAAGAGACGTTTACAAATTGTGCAAAAAAAAATAGACACACTACCACGTTCTCATAGAAACGATGAATGAGATTAATTTTGCAAAAGAGAATACATATCCGACGCAGCAGTTTCTTCGAGAAAATGGAAATTTGATAAATACGAGCTTCAAAGTTGCCGGAGTGTATTATAATCATGAGGCGGTTGATGTCGACCAGAAGAAGACAAACCATTATTCCCCGAACAATATTTCCCGATTACCCGAAGTTATTTATCCATCTTTTGGTAACTTACCTATCAGGCAGTAGTTTATGTTAAAAAATATTTCATCAGATTACTTGATAATTAAAAAAAACAGTTTTGGCAGAAACCGAAACTGGCCGAATTATTCTGACATGTTTTGTCAGTATTCGATTGACAATTGTTCAACTTTGATACGAAAACACCAGATGTACCTTTATCTTGGGAAAACGTTTGCTGAAATTAATATAATGGAAAATATACTGAAAACCAAGCTGTCCATAAAAGGTAGTTGTCCTTAAAGATTTTCAACTTCTTTGCCGTTTCGAAAATCAGTTCGGAACGCCTAAATAGAGGTACCCCTGGTGAATTTTCAAAAGTACGCTGTGATTTTTTTGTGTGAAAAATGTTAATAATGTCCATTGTGTGGTCCAACAATGAGTCAATGAGAGTAACCTTGTGCGAGCACTTTATATGCTCAAACAATATAATCCTACGCGCATTTTTTTGTGCAAACAAAAAAAGCTACGCACACTTTCTATGTTAAAAAATATAAACCTACGCGCACAAAGTTTCCAGTTCCGAATTCTTTCCTAATTTTTTTTTTTTGACCTTTCAATTTCTCGATCTTTTAGTTACACAAATTTAACCCTAAAAAAGGAAATTAGGAAATAATCCGGAACTATGAGGCATTAATCTTACCGAAAGTTGCATTTCACTGCTATAAAACGTTATCGTGTCCGAGCCAGAGTTGAGTTTGAACGCTGTAATTGAAATTGGTTTTTCAACTGTTGAATCGCTTGGTTGAAGTGTACCAAATGTATACAACCCAAGCGCCGAAGCTGTCTTAGATTATTTAAACATACAATCTACAATTATAGACTACATAACTTATAGTACTACCTGAGCTAAAAAAATTTTTCATTAATACTAAAAAAACTCTACAGACGATAGTGTAATTTTGAGACAATTACCAACTAAATAGATCACGGCAAATTCGAATTTGAACTTGATTTTTTGATTAAATTTCTTGATAACTGGTTAAACAACAAATCGCGAATAAGAATTTTCTGATAAAATCTCCGGTTAACCAGTAAACAACCGGTCATTTGTTATTCATATTTCCGCAAGTTCAATTATCGAGAAAACTGGAAAAAAATTTACTCGCACCTAGCGAATCCGAATTTTTAATAGGTTTTTAGATCACATGTGGGGTTAACCGGTTAATAGGGCCTGTGAACATGCAGACTTTTGAATACATCAAAAAACTTTTTGATTTAGATTATTTCTTCAATCGCGACAGCAAACAGCTCCACCTCATATGCGAAACCAAAGGAAACAGTGGTTGTTAACCGTGCGTCTACTGCTGTGCGAAAACGACGATAGTTAAATATGTAAATACGACAAGAAATCTGCACCACGTCAAAATGGACCAGCAACAGACGCCTCGAAGTTACGAACTCGCTCAAAAAGCATTTGAAAACTTCGGCAAAATGGGTTCAAATCGACGACATGCAAAACGTACTTGGTCAGATCGAAGCACCCTCCTATTACTTATTGGGACCATTTCTTTCTGTAATTCCGCAAGGTGAGCTTTAATTTTCACTCAATTAATTCCGTAATTACTGTCCCGGGGTCCCGAAATACCCCTCTTGTCAGGCTGGCGTTATCACCTGATGGGATATACGGAGCGGTGCACCCCACATGAACTGCCGTGTCACCCCGTATGGATAAGGGGTGTACTTATTAGGCGAAATGTAAAAAAAAAGCGTACACTTAATGTTTTTTTGTTTATTTCGGCGCATTATAGCACCATTTGCCCAACACACAGACCTCTTTTTTTTGTTGTGTTTTTTTGTTTTTTTTTTCAAGAATTATGTCTTGGGGATCGCAAAAATTGATTTAATTCATTTAGTCAGTTGCATTTGTTTCAAGAAAATGGAACAGCAGGAAAAATTATCTGAATATAAATCAATTCGCATATTTTTTGGTGATGTTGATACCGGCGAGTCGTTGAATGCTTCTGACTATCGCATTTGTAAATTGTACGGTATATTTTATTTAGGATTTACAGAGTAAATGGAAGTTTAAATAATAATTAAAATGGTCTGGTTCATTTGTGTCGGTTGCTTCCTTTTAAACTGATCTTCAGGAATGTTCCGAATAATCTAGAAGAAAAGCAAGTTGCCACTAGATGAAAGGTTAAATATGAAAGGTTACTTTTATGGCGTATAAATTATATTTATAGTTCAGGTGTTTCTCATGACGATCATTTCTCGAATGTTCCGAGGAATGTGCTTGAGAAAGACCTGAACTATATGCAAGTTAATCGTAAAAATGATTTATATGTTTTTTTACTTAAATTTATTTATTTTTGCTTTGATTTAATTAATAGCTGATGAAAGGGTCCCTAATAAAAACGATTTCATCCGATAACGGTTTATTGCCCTCTCTCGCTTTAAAAAAATTTTTTAACATAACCACAAACCGATTTTCGCGAAAGAAGAAACGTCATTATATTTTTTTTGTTTCTTTTTTTGAAAAAAAAATTATTATTTTTTTAATTTTCAACTATGAAGACTAGAGCAAAAACGTCTGATGAAGCCTTTCGTCGCTCCGGAACGAGTGCCCAAGAAATAATAGGAAACGGTATAGAGATTAATTAAATTAAATTAAAACTACGAGAAAAAGAAAACAAATTCCTGTCAATTTGACGTTTATGTGAAATTTACAAACAAAATATACTTTACTATTAAAAAATGTAGTAGTCAAAAGCATACAGTATCATGAGGTACAAAGCTGGGAATCTGCTAACGTTTGTCCGTATTGGGATGGGAAAGCTGGGACTGTGACGTACTATTTTTAAAAATATTTTTTTTCATTTCTGTTAATAGGGAATTGTTTATTTCCTCTTTACTTAATTGTATTAATTCCAGGAAAGATTTCGAAGTTCTGTCAGATATTTTGTACATTACTAAAAATTTGTCAATTTTTTCTATTTCTAAAAAATGATTAATTTGTAGTTAATCAAATCTTGGCGTTTTATGCAATAAGGTATTTTTTGTTGTTTCCTGAAAAACATTTCGTCATTGTTGTAATATATGAAATTCAATTTTAAATTTCCCTCATTTTGATTAATTAATATAGCAAGGGTTTGGTTGAATCCAAATGTCATTTGGATAAATTTGAATATACCGTAATAAACGGTATATTCTTCTTACTGAGAATCCACCGCATTAATCACCGACCGCCCTTTAATAATATAATTACAAAAGTTGAAAGGTCGGTCGGTGGGTACTAAATAGGGTCTCGCCACACCCGATCCGAGAGCATTTTCCGACTCTCGGATCGGGTGGCCGCTAATCGGACATTTTTACATAAAAACCACGATTTTACTTAAAAAAAACATACAATCAATTAATTTTTATAAATAATAAAAATATAATCAAAATATGTCTGAATCAGTATCTAGCTACGAGGTAGTCAATAGCGACTCCTCGAATGAGCAGGAGCAGCAAATTAAGAGAGAACATTTAGTAATCGTCCATAAGGACCATGAAGGCGATGATCTTAAAGTGGGGACTGACCACCCCCCCCCCCCCCCCCCCCCGAGCATAAAAAGCTCGCTTTGGATCATAGTGAACTATGCACCACAAAAGGGTGCGAATGTTATAATGCACGGCTTGGAACAGGGACTTTATGTCCCTGCCCCATGCCGACCATAGGCACCAACAATGACGGTAGCCTTGGTAATTTCGTTCCAGAGAACTACCGCAAGGGCCACGCGTTGGCCCTGCGGTTTCTACAGTCCCTTTAAAAGGTGCACAAATCGGAGCCCGATCCTCTGCACACGACTGAAACAAATGACTGTCTCCCCTACGCGACCACCAATCGAAGATGGAGACAGCTCAAGACGAGAACTCCAAACGACCAAAAACAGTTCAAATACCGTAAAATAAACAAGAACATAGGAGGCGTGTAATGTGTTCTATGTCGAGAAGGAGGAACAATCGTGCGGTTCTGTAAAACCATCAAAATCGGATTTCTAATGAAGGCGACAGAGGTTCCAACAGGTGTTGAATTTTAACCGGTTGATCATTCTGGTTCGTTTCATGAATTAAAACTGCGAAACATTAACTGTGTCACAGTCCATTAACAGTAAAGGCCGTAGGGTGGATGCACGCTGATGAAATACCAGCGCCGAGCTTTGAACAAAAGAAAAACAAAAAAAATTAAATAAAACATTTTTTTTCACATTATTTGCGCCGTCAGATATTATTCACAAATGATATTTCTTTCAAACCCAAAAATCCTAGTAATATTACTCAATAAAAAAAGACTTGCAATAAAAAAAGTGATAGCCGCGGTAAGCGCAGTCATAAAAATTGCGAGGAGGGAAACATGCACGCTGATGAAATACCAGCGCCGAGCTGGCGCCGGCGAATACAATTATACACCTGCTTATGCTCTCTGAGCCGCCACCATTATAAACGTCATACACTGCAATTATCATAACTGCAATTATCATACACTGCAATTATCATAACTATATATAAAATGAATTTAAATAAAAACATCAGACTGGCTCATGCCAGTCCGACCACTTTCATCATAATACTTATATATAGTAGTTCAATCTAACAGTGGAGATGGTGATTAAAACTTCACTTCTTTTCTAATGAAGGGTTAATCAAATGAACCCTTTTTCTTGTGAATGAATTTTCAAAATTTAAGCTAGGTTGAAGACCCGGGAAGGCGGGGATGATGATTATCTATTTTATCAGTCACGTAATGATAAATAACATATATCAATATGTTGAGCTGTAACCAGCTCAAGACCGCCATTGTACCGCTCGGTATTTAAGAGCAGACTGTAGTGAATAAAGCGATTGATAGATACAACCTTAACTGCATTCAAATCGACGTGAACACA
>SCLG01000282.1:132462-150513 GCA_004367875.1 Oikopleura albicans
AAGTCAGGACTTCCAACAGTGCCGAATGGCACTGCTGCTTGTTATGCATAGTCAAACAAGTGAAAACAGTTCAGTATGGCACTTTTGGCTTGTACGAGTTAAAACTGTTACGGGAACAACCAAGCTCACGAGAACAGAATTGTAAAATGCTTGTTTTTAAGTTACGAAATTAAAAAAATGGAAAGCTAGATACACTCAGACCGATTTTACATTTCCTACCCTAACTTGTATTCACCTAAGGTTCTCGTAGCTTGACTCTTCAATTCGGCAAATGGCACCGCTTGAGACGCAAAAGAGGGCAACAGTTCGTCGTCGATATCTTCCCTAGTATACCAACGGCGATCGCGACTGTCAAAAAACATAATCATTCTTTCGTTGGGGAAAATTGTTGCTTCATCGTCATTATTAAAGAAAAACTTTTTGAAATTAAACTGTAATTGAATGGGATGAAACGGTGCTAGGGTTGCTGAACTGAAAATGAAACATCAATGCAAAAACGCAAATTTGAGAGATTCAAATTTTGCTGTATAAAGTTTTGGCCAAAAAAAGACAAAATGAAAAATAATCAAATAAAAGACAAGTTTTTGAAAACTATCCACTTTGATTCCAAAATTAAAAAAAAAGAGCCACATTTTGGCGCCAGAGGCCATTTTCGGCAACTTTTCTCCGCTTTCAAGGTTCACTCACCAAATACTCACCAAATAATTTGGAGTTAATTTTTATGAACTAAATTGTGTCTCCTATTAGGGTGGGACCTCAGACTAGGTATCGTATTTAAGTCTTAGAATGTAATTAAATTTTTTTTCAGTTTAGCAACCCTAAACGGAGCCACTGTCCAATCGACCTCTTCCGATTCGCCGAATTCGGCATCAAAATCGTCATAAACTTTTCCGATTCGGTAAGCCGTCGTACATCCCGCTGCTTGAACTGGAATCGTCAGGTAGTTTTTCGGATGTAGGGAGCCACTTTTGATATAGAGGGTAATAGCAGTATCTAAGGCGGAAATTTTTCGCTTAATTTTCTCCTTTTGTTGAACAACTTCACGGCAATCGAGCAGACGCGGGGTATTGATTGGACACTCTATGTTGTCTTCTGCCGTTGCATTGATGCAGATTTTTTTGCAAGAAGCGTGCGTCTGGCCGATTACTGTGTCACACTGAGAATGGGAAACAGAATATATCTTAACTCCCAAAAGGAAGAAGCGGATACTAACCGGTAAAGAGAAAATCGTGCAAATAAGTATGAAACCGTTTAATTCACATCATATAAGATAGTTTTATAGACCAAAAAGCATTTTTAATTTTTTCACCTTTTTCGGAAAATGTTAGAGCAAATTCGAATGATTTGCCTCTGGGAGTTAAAATTAGTTTTTGAGAAGGGTATCTAGAAGTTCATATTATAATAACAACTATTTTTCACTATCTACACAGGGTGCGCCGTTAACCGGCACCAAAATTTTTTTGAAAACCTGCCGGTTAACGGCAAATAGTCCGGTTAATGGCGACATGCGTAGGCGGAAGACGTCTTAGGTTATTTATGTTTTAACATTCGTCATTTTGACCGCTATAAGGTCAAGTGAGTTCTTTGAGCTATACACAGGATAACCTATTAATCGGCACAAAAATTTTTTTGGAAACCTACCGGTTAATAGCAAATAGACTGCTTAATGAGTACATTTGTAGGCGTTTTTGCTGGAAAATTTTCGGTCAAAAACTGCCGGTTAATGCCAAATAGCGTAGGCGCTGCCGGTTAACGGGGTGCCGGTTAACGGCGCACCCTGTGTATTTGACTGCTCGTAATCTGTCTTGTAGAAAAAAACACTTTCCGGTAATTACGTTTCCGGTAATTTCGCGAAAATTAGGCTATTTTCAATCTAAACCGTTTCCGGTATACTTTGCGATCGTTGTATGGCGTGAAATTCTTGTTTGTCGACGATGCATGTCTGGTACATATCATCGTCGATCATATCGTCGACCATATGCTTGAGAAGTTTTGTGATTGGTTCAAAGATGAAGTCAAATGGTTTCGGATAAAAAGGTATGCTTTGAAGCCACCGCATAAGGCCAGCTCGAAAGTTGATGGAAAAGAGGTCTGTAATTTGTGTGGCGATTTCGTGACTGCCACCCGACACTTCCAAAATAGTCGAATCCATCACTTTCTTTTCTTTTGTAGTCGCCACGTTTCGTGTTCCATCTGCGGTCAAGGTTGCCGAAGCTGAGCCACCCGAACTACCGGATTCTTGCGAATCTTCAAAAGACATTGACTTTGATTCCGAATGGCCACCACCGGCACTATAGAGAGGTTGTCATTTTTATTCCTGGTCAGTAATACTCTTGAATATCCTCTTTCCGAATACGTCTTCCAATTTTGCGAAGGCCTAGGTTTAACTAATAGTAGACTAGGCTTTGGCAAAGAAAAACGTATTCGGAAAGAGGATTTTGACACCAATTTAACCATTCGACCTAAAATTAAAAAGTGGATTGTAGTCGGCTAATCCAGTTTTGGCTCAAGTTCACCCTGTTTCATCAATTTACTTTTTTTACGAAAAAAATTGATGGTTATGGCTTATTTTTTACGTAGAAACCATAAGTTGACATTGGAAAACTGGTATCATTTTAACGAAATAGTTGAAACTGTTTTTTTTACAAATCATGACGCAATACAAACAATCGTAAACCCTGGCCTGAAACCACCATACGATGCAGAAGCTTGAAGACTGCTTCCAGCTGATCGAGCACCTTTTTTGGCTCTAGCTTTAACAACTGCATTTCCAACAATCTCGTTAACCTGCGTTTGCATTTCTTTACGGAAATCGGTGATTGTGGATGTGTCGGTAATTTCCTTTGTTTTGAGCACCTTTAGTTGTCCGCCGAATCGCGCAGCTTTAACATAATGCGTTCCGTAGCGCTGAATGAAGTCCATAAATTTTTCAGGCGCTTTTGGTGAGTAGAATGACTGCGGTAGCATCATAAAACAATTTAGAAAATCTTCGTGAATGTAATTTGGCTTTAAATAAGGTTTGAAAGTTTTATCCCCGATATATTTCATTTCCACTCATTTTAGTACTGCAAGGGGTTTCTACATTTGCATTTTTGATTTCCCAAAAACGTGCATATCGAAAGAAACATGCACATCGATAGAGAAATTTTACTTACCAACAATCCGACCCTTCTTCCGGTTAGGGTACAAAAAATACCAATTCCTGCCGACCTATGACCGACCCTTCTTCATAAAGAAATTGTCAAAAATTGCCAAATAAAGCTGTTGATCGAGAGGTATTTACAATTATTCTGAAAAAAAAATGCACATCGAGAGATACCTAAATCTGAATTTCAAAAATTATTTATTCAAAAAAAACATTTTTGAAGAGATTTCCTGGAAAAACTTATTCTTATTTTACATTACTAAGATACCTACTAATATTTTATGATAGGTCTAATGATCCATGAAAATAAAAGTTTTTTGGAACAAAATAACTGGGAGATTCAGAAAGCGGTGAGTTCTCATTTTTAAGCTCAAAAACCTAACTTGACTTCGCGTAAAAACATTTCATAGCGAATGACATTGACGGACATTTCGCCCACCATTTTCTGCGTTTTTGTGGTTGTTTTCGTAAGGTCCTCGTTGAGCGTAGCCGTCTTTTTCTGATCTTTGTTGCTCGTCATAACGAGATCGGCATTTTGCGAGGCCGAAGCTTTTGAGTCGAAGCTTGACCCACCGCCGCCAAATCCACCAAAACCGCCGCTCGCCGAACTTGACTCAGAACTCGTATCGGATTTTCGAGAGTCAAGCTGCGTTCGTGTTGCTTTAAAGGAGCTATCGCCAGTTTGGGTATTAGATTTTGTTGTGATTGCCGAAATATATTCACTAACTGATGAAAATGTTTCCGTCTTAACCTTCGTCTCATAGACACCTTCCAAAGTTATGACATGCTGGTTCCTAACAGTGTTTAAGTAATGCTTTCTATTTTTGTTTTCAGTTAATTCGGTACATGGCTTGGCTTGGCTTCTTGTAAGCCAAGCTAAGCCAAGCCCATTTTTTGAGGGTCAAAAAGCCAAGCCAATTTTTTTCAAGAGGTCATTAAGCCCAGCCAAGCCATTATTTTTAAAAGCCGTAAAAATTACAGTTTGACTTTAAAGCCAGTGAAAAAAGATTTTGGTTTTTCGGTTTTTCAAAATTTTTCGAGAGGGGAAAAAGAAAAGCCACGCCAAGCTATTTTTTTTAAAAGGGCAAAAAGTCAAGCCAAGCCGAGCCAATGAAAATGCGTGGCTTTGCCCAGTACTGGTCGTTATAACTTTCAACAAAAAATACTAAAATTAATAAAAGTACTAAAACAGTAGTCATTTTTTTTATTAGCATTTATTAGCATTTTCTTAGAATTGAAGCTCAAACTGTGTAAATAAATACAGACAAAACCTTATGAGCCAACGGTCTGTGCCTCCGATTTTATCTTGAATTGCTATCATAAGCTGTATTAAACTACGACATGCCTAACTTTCCTTGAATATGCATACCATCTGGCACATCCCATTGACCCTTATATGTGTTCATTTCACGGCACCAATGCTTAACCAGCTTTCCGCGAAATCCTTGACTGTTATATCCTTCGGAAATATCAAAAGTAACTCCAATGAAGAATGATGCATCAATTGGTTTCTCACAGCGATATGTAAGAATGTCGGCCGTCAGACAGTTCTTGTCGACCACGTCCTGGTTGCGGTTTCCGACTGCCATTCCTGACCAGGGTTTGCAATCATAAACTAATAAATTGATGCGATAATTATTGCTTAAAATCTATACACAGGTTAAGTATTTAACCGTCCACTAAATTTTTTTTCAAAACTGGACGGTTAAGCCGGTTCCGGACGGTTAAGCCGGTAGTGCGTAGGCGATTTTTTTGGGTAAATTTGAAAAAACGAAGTGGACGGTTAAGCAAAAATAGGGTGGACGGTTAAGCAAAAATAGCCATTTTATATAAAAACTTGATCTCCCATAAAACGTGACTGTTTTCTATGACTGTTACTTCTCACTATTTTATACTTTTTTACTCCATTGACCATTGAAAAAGTTTTAATATNGTTATATCCTTCGGAAATATCAAAAGTAACTCCAATGAAGAATGATGCATCAATTGGTTTCTCACAGCGGTATGTAAGAATGTCGGCCGTCAGACAGTTCTTGTCGACCACGTCCTGGTTGCGGTTTCCGACGGCCATTCCTGACCAGGGTTTGCAATCATAAACTAATAAATTGATGCGATAATTATTGCTTAAAATCTATAATTTATCATAACGAAAAAATGAAAACTGTCCCTATTTTTGCTTTCGCCGTCTTTCCCAAAAAATAATTATTGAAATATACACCAGCTAACCATTTGACTTAACACATTTTTTTCCGAAAAAAGGTGTTAATTCAAATGCAAATTGTTAAGTCAAATGCAAACTGTAAAGCCACATGGGTAGTGCGTAGGCTGAAACCCTGGAAAACTTGAAAGTATAAAAAAATGATATAAAACTATATAATGAACGAAAAAATCCAGATAATTGTTATACACCGCCTGAGGGTTTGTCAGGCCACTTTCTCCTTCCAAAACCGGCCTGATAAACCCTCAGGCGGCGTGATAAACCCTAAGGGCGTAGGCGGAAATGCTGGAAAAAAAAAGACAAAAAAAGGACAAAAAAAGTGTTAATTCAACTGCAAACTGTTAAGTCTAATTAGTTTGCATTTGCAAACTGTTAAGCCAAATGGTGTTAAGTCAAATGGTTATGTGGTGTAGTTCTTATTGATACTTCAGCCTATACTGTATTACGGTATTTATATGGATACGGTATTTATATGTATACGGTATTTATATGGATATTTGAAGTAGAAACCATGCAGTTTAACTTCTAAGGGGACAATGATAGAGATTTCAATTCAACTGATGCCACAAACTAAAGTCGGACACAACATAAAATATTTTGAACCCTCTTCCTTGATAACATTCCTTGATCAAAAGATCGAGAATGCTTTCTGAGTTGGAAACGGGGCTGTCATCGGACTCGTCGCCTGTTGAGGCCCAAACTTCGGGCTCCTCAACTTCATTCATGCTGATTTCAAAACTGCTTGGCTCAATTAAATTTCCATCGAGATCGGTTCCTTCGCCGGCTATTAGGGTCATCTCAAGAGGCTGAAAGCCGGTTTTTAGACTATTTTTAAATGTGTTGAGATTGTCTTCCAAGTTTGCGATATTGTCTTCAAAGTTTTGCTGATATTGTTGTTTCTTTGCATCTAAAAACATAATGTACTCAATCTACTAAATTAAACGAATAAAATAATTAAACAAATAAGTTCCAGTGACTTCTGAAAAGTATTTCTAATCAGATTTTTTTGACAGATTGTATATGTAGTTTTAGGTTTAAACTTTTAAAATTAAATATAAATTTTGTGAAAAACCGTGTAAAATATAATTTCATTTTTATTTTTAAATCGCAGTAGTCGGAAAAAACAGTAACAAGAGTAATGGCACTGTTGTCGGCATTTATCCCAATACTATAAACTTAATTTAGCTTTGTTCATGCTTCGCGATGGGAAGAAAAATGTCCAACCGCTCTAAGGCGTTACGTTGAGCCTTATGTTGGGCGTTGCCTAGCACTATATTTTTGTGTTGAGTATTTATTCAACTATATTACAGCCCCGCATCCCTTATGGGTCACCATGAAGGCTCCAGAAGGGCGTGCCATAAGGGATCCCTGATCATAAGGGACAGACAACAAAACACATAATCTCTAAATATTTTTTTTGCTTAAAAACCAGTTTTTAGAGAGAATATAAACTGAAAAATTGCGGCCCATAACGGATCCGGGACTGATAGTAATAAAGTAGTCTTTTAGCAAGTTTGTTCGAGTTACTGTTTTTTTCTTGTTCATAATTGTTAACTCTCAGGGGGAAGGAGTTTCGCAATAATTCAAAGAAAAACTGGTTAAGCCAAGTTGTAGAGCTCGTCAAACTACGTCGATCTGACTATTCAGAAATTGATTTGGGCCACCAGGGCCCCCTAGAGAGTTGTTTGAAATATCCAACCTACGCAAAAAAAAACACTGTCAATCGAATTTTCTCGAAAAGTTGAGGGGGTCACCAATACCCGTTTTGCTCTACGGGGCCTCCATATGCCTTAAATTGACGCAAAAAACCAGTTGCGTGTCTATTTACACGCACTTCCTCCTGTGAGTTAAAATAAAATAAAACAATCTATTACTTACTCATTTCTGCCATCATTTTGTCGGCTCGGTCGAATGTATCAGCGGCGTTCTTTTGCATTCTCAATAAATTCGCATTTTGTTGTTCTTGAACCCAGCTGCTCAAAACGCCTCCAGAGTCCTTATCCAATTTTTTTACGGCTGAAATTTGTTCATCCATACTATCCAGAGCATTGTGGTACGAGTCTCTGGCATCCAAATATGTTTCACTAATGCGCGTCCTTAACGGAGCCGTCAAATATGCAGCCGCCTTTTTGGTATTACTCGCGGCCGTCACGATTCCGTCTCGCGCGCTTATTACTGTGTGAACGTTTAGGGGTTAAAACAGGAAGCCTAGCAGCAGCTAAACTATGCACAAAATTTATTACGACCCCTATATAATACCAAAATCTGATCTTCAAAATGTAGGTAGGTTTATAAATGTAACACAAAATGTGAACCGAAGGTCTTAACGCAATTAAAACAAATTAAAAAAGGTTAACCGCTATATAAACAAAACTTAACTAGAGGTTTACAAAGAACATCAACAAAAATATGAACACAAATAAAACAAAAACAAAACCTAGATACAACGAATTATTGAGGTATTTTTCCGCAAATCATGATCTAACGTTAACTACTAGTTTAGAACTATCAAAATTACCTAAAACGTAAACAAAACGAAAAAAAGACTTAGGACCTAAACTGATTTGTTCTCATTGAAGTGACATACGTTCACCATAACTTGTTGCAGCAGTTCCGAGAGCGTTGCCGGTGTTTGTAGCAGCAGTTCCAATTGCATTCCCAGTGGCAGTAGCCGCCTGACTAATAGCAGTTCCAGTGGCCTGTACAAAGGCTGTCAAAACTGATTTTCGAAAACCACACGAAAAAAAGGACGAGTAAAAAACCCGAGTAAAAAAGGACTCCTCAACCAAGGGTCGCTTTTTCTAAAGAAGGATCGGTCGCGCTAAATAAGAATCGCTTTTTTTTCGAGAAAAATATTATTGCTCCAAATAAGTATCCTGTTTTAACTTTGATTCTTATTGATATTTTTTAATAATTTTGTATCCGTTTATGGGCATAATTAAAGTGTTGAACTCAACTGTAATCTTAAAGTTGATAAAAATCAACGAACATATTTTCATACATAAATAGTAATATAATCCGCTTATCCTGGGTTCGCCAAATAAGGGTCGGTTTTTCAAAACACGAAAGCCACCCTTATTTGGCGATCTCCCTGAAGACACATTTAAAGCCCTACATATGACGTACTCACATTATTGCACCAGTACTGACATCGGGCATAAGATTGGGTGGTCAAGTTATTAATAATTTAGGCAAACCGGATGCGCTGTTAAATTTCGCGTAAAAATTCTCAAAATGTGACAGCCTACCGACGCGGCTTGGTAAGTGCCCGTTGCAGCATCCGAG
Organism: Oikopleura albicans; assembly: GCA_004367875.1. Taxonomy (NCBI): domain Eukaryota; kingdom Metazoa; phylum Chordata; class Appendicularia; order Copelata; family Oikopleuridae; genus Oikopleura; species Oikopleura albicans. The sequence goes on from SCLG01000282.1 coordinate 141,111, forward strand.
GCTAAATTTGCTGCGCCAACCCCAACATCTTTTAGGGTGTCCGTCATAATTTTTCCAGCTTCGGCAACTGCACCACCTGTTTTCATTAACCCATCGACGACCTTTTTGCCCAGACTGGCTTCATATTTTTGCTTTTTTATTTCGGCGAATTTCTTGTTTTGCTGATCAGTTATAACTATACCGTCTCGGAAATTGTTTTTCAACGTGTCACCTTCCCAAGAGTCGATTTCTTTCTCAGCTTCCTAAACATCTTTTAATTTAAGTGTTATGGACCATAACTTATGGATTTGATTGGTCAAATATTAACGATCAAACTTTCTGATTGGAACCATAAGTTGGTTCAATTGCAGAATGAAAATAGTTAAAATAATATGGTAACTTTGCTACGTTTTAGAGGCAAAATTGTATTTTTTGCCGTGACTTCCGGTCACAATGTTATATACTGTTCTCTATTGTAATTCAAATTGATTTTCATTATTTCTAACGTTTCAACTCAGAAATTTGGTCCTAGGTTACATAATGTAACTTACATTCTATCCAAGTTATTTAACAAGGGTTGTACAACCTATACAAAACGTGGCCGACTTATAAGATTTCAGAGGACCAATATTAATAACGCTAAAATTGTAAAAAATAATAAATTTTAAGTTAACCACGGCCGAACGTAAAAAAACGTTAGTCGCCGACTAATAGTCGAGGTACAGGGGGCCTCAAACTAAATGCCGCCTTTTTATATTTTCAAAAGTGCCAAAAATGGTCTTTACTTTGCGGTGGTCCTCACTTTTAGAAAGCCTTNATCAGTTATAACTATACCGTCTCGGAAATTGTTTTTCAACGTGTCACCTTCCCAAGAGTCGATTTCTTTCTCAGCTTCCTAAACATCTTTTAATTTAAGTGTTATGGACCATAACTTATGGATTTGATTGGTCAAATATTAACGATCAAACTTTCTGATTGGAACCATAAGTTGGTTCAATTGCAGAATCAAAATAGTTAAACTAATATGGTAACTTTGCTACGTTTTAGAGGCAAAATTGTATTTTTTCCCGTGACTTCCGGTCACAATGTTATATACTGTCCTCTATTGTAATTCAAATTGATTTTCATTATTTCTAACGTTTCAAATCAGAAATTTGGTCCTAGGTTACATAATGTAACTTACATTGTATCCAAGTTATCTAACAAGGGTTGTATAACATATATACACCCTATACAAAACCCTATACAAAACGCTAAATTTGTAAGAAATAATAATTTTTAAGTTAACCACGGCCGAACCTAAAAAACGTTAGTCGCCGACTAATAGTCGAGGTACAGGGGGCCTCAAACTAAATGCCGCCTTTTTCTATTTTCAAAAGTGCCAAAAATGGTCTTTACTTTGCGGTGGTCCTCACTTTTAGAAAGCCTTCAACTTGATAAATATGATTTGAAAAAAAAATACTAAAAGATGGCCCTTACTTTGAGTCCCCCTGTAGTTTTGTTTAACCAATTTTACTGTGGGTTTTTATGTGGTTTTATAACACGAACCTTCATAGTCTTCTCCTGTTCCTTCGATATACTATATCGGTTTGGTTGATTCCATAACTTCAATTGATCCCTGAGAAGATTTTTCTTTAGTTCTGCCTTCATAGTATCGGGATGAAGTCCGAGATCCAGTGATGCAGTGCCATCTTTCAATGCTTGTCTGTTCTCGATACTTTTTTTCTGCGCTTTTATCACATCATCCAATTCACCCATATTTATCGATGAGGCAACATTTTCCTTTAGGAGAAAAATGCCGACGAGTATTATCGGGTTCCATCTCATTTTCTGCGTCCGATCGAATCTGAAACAATGAAACATACAAATTAACCTATAGGGTCCAAAGTGGCACATAATCCGTAAAATTTCGCAGAAAACGCCCTAACGGCCTCAGTGTTCAAAACGTTGGCAAATGTGGAGCGTTGACCAACTTAACCGACACTGGCGGCCATGTTAAGTTGAATTTTTTACAAAAAACAGTTCCCCTTTACGTTTTATATATTTTCTCATGAAATTTGACTTGACCGTGTTTCAGCGATTTTCGATTAAGCCTGGTTTACTAGAATGTTCGGTCAATTTAAAAAAATGGAAATGTGCACATTTGTTACTTTGAGAGTTAAGAAAGTGAGGGCTGTTCAATAAATATAAGAATTTGTATGAATATTTTATTTTTGGAACATGTTTTTTCATAGGGCCATGTTGGAGTCATATTCGAGATATAACAGTTCATGAATAAAAAATATAAAAACAATCCCAAATCAGGAAACGGCTATAGTAAAAATAAAACGGTTTTCCAACGTACTACGGAGATTTAATGGTTTGCCCTTACTATCGTTAATAAACGAATATACGTCTAGATGTTCTCAATCTGGGACCAACTTGAAAATATCCTCAGTACTTCCGGGTTTAAAATTTGTTTCGTCGATTGTTTAGTGTTATTATTTGGTAGGGACTGTATTAGGTCTTCATTATCTTCCGATTAATGATCGGGTAGCACCGTCGGTTCTGCCGCCTCATTGTCTGCGACTATTTGATTGACGGTTTCAGGATTATGGAAAGGATCCGAATTTGGGTGTTTCTCACGATATTCCGCCATCTTCAGGAACGGCTGCGCTCAATATGGCTATCATGCATTTGTTTTAAGTTGTAAATTGTAACCGTAAGAAAGTTCAACTATTAACTATAATTTGTGAGACACAAAAGGTGCCCGTGCTATTTCGGAACCGAATTAAAAAAGGTGAAAAATAATGACGCAGTGTATAGGCGTTTCGAAAGACCAAATACACCGGGTGCGCAGTTATCGGGCGTCCAATTATCGGGCGTCCAGTTATCGGGCGGGTTTGTGTCCAGTTATCGGGCACCCTGCGCTGTTATCGGGCACCCTGCGCATTGCTCTTGAACATATATGTGTATAAATGACCACATTTCCCGCTCGTGCTGTTATCAGGCGGGTTTTTTTGCATATTTTTACTTTATTCCGCTTCCGCCCTGAGCAGTTATCGGGCGCACGATTAAGGATTTTTTGTCGCGAAACCCGCCCGATAACTGCGCACCCGGTGTATACCAAAAATATGCAAACTTCTTAAAAAATTATGGGAATTTTCGTCTATAAATCAGTTATCAATTAAATTATAATATCAAAGTTTACAAAACTATAAAACTATAACTAACCCATAAGTACAGTGTGCGTGTCTTTTTTCGAAAAAAGTAACTCATAAGGAGTAAAATGGGAAGAATAGAAAAATATATTGAGCCGTTTTCTGAAATAACCGATACAAATAAGCTAAGAAAACGTCTTAGACGTCGATTTACTCAACCGGACTGGTATGATAATAGTATCACATTATAATAAATATGACAACTGCCTATGCTGCCATCTGGCGTTGACCTGCGGCTGCATTCTGCCATCAGTTTTTGAAGACTGGGATTAAAGTTGGTTAGAAACTCTTTTAGCCCTCCCGCTTTAGTTGGATCAAAAACACTTTCGTTGGTTTTTCAAATGTATTTAGTTACTAGTGTAGTGTATATCAGCATCAACGGGTGTAGTACATTATTTTGTCACTCGCGTATGTTTGTTAAGTTAATTTTGGTGTACATTATACTTGAATTGTGTTACTTTATCCAGGGCTCGGCACAATTGGCTCGCTTTGGCTCTCTCAGAGCCAAAAATTACAATTTTTAGTAGAAACTAGTATTAACTTTTGTAGGTAGGTGGTGTACATTATACTTGAATAAGTTGTACTACTAGAAAAAGTGTGCCCGAGAAAACAAAGGTAAAATGCTTGAGTAAAACCAAGAACCTTGATGGCGCATGCTCAATACAGTCCATGAGATCCTCTGTGATATACTTTCCGCCTACAGCACGTAACACCATTGTAAATCTGCTTAACAAATTATTACCGTTTTCAGTCTGTGGTCCATGAAACGCTTCTGATTCGGCAGCTGCTTTATGCTCCTTTTCTTGCTGAATTTGCTCCGGAGTTTTTGGCTCTTCCGTAGCGCCTAGAAGCATTTTATTATTTCATTTAAAAAGGCAGCGATTGTTATCGGAACCGACAGAAAGTTTCTAGATTCAAGAATGCCTGATAATAGTTAAACTGGAACACTAAAATTTTATGTTTCAGTCCTAGCTAGGACTAAGCCGAGCCAAAAAAAGAGCCAGTTGTGCCGAGCCCTGTAAGAATATGTGGACAAAATAATCCTTGATTCCATAAGAGGCGCTTCCATAACGGCCGTTCATCCCATAACGGCCGCTTTTTTTCCTCCAAAAACGGCCGTTTATTCCATAACGGCCGATTTTTTCCTCAAAAAACGGCCGTTTACCCCATAACGGCCGATTTTTTCGAGAACCGAAAACCGCCGTTATTGAATTAAGGATCATCATAATAGTCAAAATAGAGTGTTAAAAATTATTAATTGTTTATATGGTGGCGTTAAAAAAGGGAAGAAATGAGGGTCACCGGACAGTTTTCTATGGCGTACGATGATTGGGCCTAAACTCACCTCTCAGAACCATATGGTAGTTTTCAGGATTATTTTTTAGCTTCCAAAAAATCCTTTATATAATAAATGGTGCCCAATTCTACCATCAAGTAGAAATAAGGTATCTTTTAAGATTCATACATTATAATATTTATATATATTCTAACAACAGTTACATACCGAATAAGTCGCCGAAAATACTCGCAGACGCCAAGGGGATGGTCAAAAAATATTTAAGCCGCATAGGTGTGAGGTTCCCAAATTCAGTCTAAATAAAACAAAAAAATGCACGACTATGGAATACATATAATCTTCTTTTATGTTTGTGAGTACAAAATACAGGTTGGTAAGTAATTATTACGTAATGTTTTGCAAATAACATAATTTCATTTTCTGGTGTTTTATCTACAGTATTTCTAAGGTTACACAACCTCAATTTTGTAATGATTTTTTTTTTGCTGCAAAACACAAAAAAATATTTCACGATTCTTCGGGGAGGACAAAGTTTTCCACTAGGCTAATTTTTGCAAGTTTGTTTCGTTCAGCAATAACTTTGCTGTCGACATCAATTTTATCGGTGCAAACGCCGCCTGAAGACGACTTACAATGGCGATTGCAATAAACAAGTTCCGACTCAAATAATTCGTTGCTGACTTAGAGTGCCCAAAACCAACTTTTTGCCGTGTGTTTTTCAAAATAAAATCGCCGCCAACTAGAAGTACGCTTAACAAAGGCAGATTGGGTTTCCAAATCAAACTCTGTGCACAATATAATTATTTTCGAAATTGAAAAAATCGGCGCCAAATCATTATGACTTCAAAATTAAATGACAAAATTAAATTTTGGACACCCTAGCAGTACTGTATGCTGGTTTCTGTTAGCTCATTAGCCTGGCCGTTCATTTGGCGGGGTTCACTGGCGCAGTCAAAAATGTATAAACTCGTCAGGGTCCCCCGGGCATCAAATTCGGCCGGCATCAGATCGTTGAGATCAATTGGACATAAGTTAATATTCGTGTTTTTATCGTCTTGCTGAATTTCGGCGTCGGTTTTTGCGCCCAAATCTTTGCAAAAACGCTTTCGATCACGGCGGCCAACTTCTCGATCATTCTTTACGTTATCACAGCTAGAAACCCAAGCTCCCCAAGCATTCCAAACTAAAAAAATAGTTAAAGAAGTAAATGTTGGTATTTTAGATCTCTTAACCCTTAAACACATATGTTGGACAAATGACCGGAGATGAAAACGCGCAAACGAACAACCGGAAACTAACGGTAGATGAGCTATTTTACAAAAAAATAGTTCTTTAGTCCTTATAATTTTCCGATTATAAGTTTGTCTTTGTTGTTTACTAACATAAAATCTGAAATGATTGAGTACAAGAAAGACAACCAAGCACTTTATTGGACATATGTCCGACGAATATTTTCATGGAACCTTCGGAGATATGTGTTCAAAGGTTAAACTCTAACCACGGACTCGAAGTTTGGTACGATTTTTTTAATGTGTTTGCATGATCGGTTTTCGACTGATTGGGGGCTTCTGCGTGAACGGCTTCCTCGTGTTTCGTTTTTAATTGAGTTTGTTTTGGATTTTCTGATTCTGATGTTTCTAAAAATATGTAAATTTAGTATTTTTAGAAAATAAAATATCGATTAATTGTAAATATTTATAGTTTTTGAATAGTTTAGCAACTTTAAATAATTAAAAAGGCGCTAAACTTGTTCTCTACGCCCTAATCATTGCGCTCGACCGCGTACCGACCCCAGTTTTCGGATTTTTTTTATTAAAGTTTTAAAACTTTTTTTTTTCATTAACTCGTAGGGGTCACATTGTGACGATCGTCACAAAGCGGCCTATTCGCCCTATATCTCATAAAAACGGGTTCAAATCAAAAATCGCTGATAGACGGGTCAAACCAAATTCCATGGAGAAAATTTTGGAACAAAAATCGGAAATTTTTTTTTCTCAAAATTTTTTCAAAAATCTTCCTGAGATATCTTTGGAGACATCTGGTTAATTTTTTATTAGTCTAGTTGGATTCAGCATGTTTGAATACCACATAAAACACTTTTTGCGACGATTTTTTTACTTTAAAAACAGTCACAACGGGGTTTTGTGACGATCGTCACAATGTGACACCTACGGGTTATGAGAACACCTGTGACTCTTGAGAGTTAAGNACGGCTTCCTCGTCTTTCGTTTTTAATTGAGTTTGTTTTGGATTTTCTGATCCAAAATAAAATAAAATATTGATTAATTGTAAATATTTATAGTTTTTCGAATAGTTTAGCAACTTTAAATAATTAAAAAGGCGCTAAACTTGTTCTCTACGCCCTAATCATTTCGCTCGACCGCCTACCGATCCCACTTTTTCGGATTATTTTATTAACTTTTTTTTAAACTTTTTTTTTCATTAAGTTTCGAGCGCATCTGGTTTATTTATATTCACACTAGAAATAACTATTTTTGAAAATGTTTTTTTTCTTTGACTTTTGTAGTATAGATAAATTACTTACCATCCACTATACCACCAAATACACCCGCCAAATAGATAATAACAAAGCCTTCGACCCTCATAGTAACTGCTTTGACAAGTTCAGTCTAAAAAATACAAAAAAATAAGCGAATTGAAAAATACAAATAATATCCATTTGTTTATCCTCCATGATCAGGTATAAATGATTGATTTGTAGCCAGATAATCTACCATTATGTATATTTTGAAGTTCAGTTACATGTTTCATAGAATTTGGAAAACTGTATAAGTATTTTTTGTAAATTGCGTAATCTTATTCGCATTTTGATTACCAATACAGAAGTATAACTGTGTAAATATGTTTTGTTTATATTTCGTAATCTCATTTTTTCACAGTTGTTAAGATAACTGGTTATGTCGTGGTATAAGTAATGCACAATTTGGATTAATTTGCGGGCACATAATCGTCCACAATGCTTATTTTTGAAAGTTTGTTTCGTTCTGTAATAACTGCATCTTCGACAGCGGTTTCCTGGTTGCAAGATCCACTCAAAAACGAGTGACACTGTCTATTGCAATAAACAACTTCCGACTCATATAATTGCTCGCAGTATTTAGGCTGTCCAAACCGAATTTCTTTTCAGATATCGAAAAAAAAAAGTAATTTTAGGGATGTAGTCTCAGACTTGTGTTATGTTCAAACTAACTGAACGTCGAGATAATGTAAATCGGAAGCCGTTTGCGGACATTTCAATTTGACATTCACAACGCAACATAAAGATTTCAATTTTTAGATAATGATTTCGGTCACCATACACACCCCTGCGCTGTTATCTTGTCACCCGTTATCTTGCAGATTTTTCCGTTGGCTCCGTTCTTGCAGATTTTTTTCATGCGATAATTGCAAGATAACAGCGCAGGGGGTTTATATCACTAGTAAGTCAAAAAATTCATTTTAGCCAATGAAATTCTAACGACTACACTGGAAATTCATTTCGGACAGCCTAGCAATATTGTGTTGTGGTTTGGGTTGAATCAGCGAGCTGACCGTTTAACTGGTGAACTTGATTGGCGCAGTCAAAAGTGTATAAACTGGTCATGGTGCCTTCGGCATTAAATTGGGCCGGCTTCAGATCGCTGGCATCTACAGGGCACAAATGAATCTGGCGTTTTTTAAACGCATCGTCCGACTGCATTGCCGCGCTGTTTTCGAGGTTTGCGACTCCTGGTACACCGACAGAGCCCAAATCTTTACATAGCCGCTTTCGCATACGGCGGCCAACTTCGCGGTTGAAATTAATGTTATCGCAGCTAGATGTCCAATCGTCCCACGAATTCCACACTAAAAATAGCCAAATTAAGCTGTATCTCTTAAATGATAAATATGGATTCATAAAAAGGTACTGATTTTCTCTCACCATAAATTACTTATGAAGAAACCCATCGTGGTTTTCAATAATCACGGTTTTGGAGAAACATTAAAAAATGTCTTGGTCGGGGGTAAATTGGCGGTAGTTCTACCGCCAATTATGAAGGAAAATTGGCGGTAGTTCCAACACTACCGTCAATTTACCCGCTTCGCGTAACTACCGCCAGTTTCATGTTAAATACATTTATAACGATTAATAATTGACCGATCCTACTGGTATCAAAATGTTAATAAAATCTATTTATTCTAACTATCGCCAGTTTGAAAAGGGAACTACCGCCAGTTTTGACCAAAGTCGGGGAAAATTGGCGGTACTACCGCCAGTTTACCCGCCTCCAATGTCTTTATGGTTTCTTCCATGTAATTTCCCGAAAAACGTTATTTGGAAAACAATTTTCCGTGGCAATTTTACGAAAAACTGTTTCTTTGAATACTTTTTGATTTAACATTTTTTAAATATGGGTGGCATAATATGTGATCATCAAACGGCAACAAAATACTATAATATTTAAAATACTTACCACAACTGTCCAGTTCGGATGTTTCATATTCTGTTTGAATTTGTTCCTGAATAGAGCCATCTGGTGATGAGAAAACGTCGACATCGACCGGTCCAGGGGGGCACCATCGACAGTCCCTCTCCGTATCATACTTCAATGGCTTTTTGACGGAGTTTTGATTGACATCGAACTGATCAGTTAACAAGGGTCTTCCGGTCAACGGATCAATCCATGGGAATGGCTTATCAGGATGAAGAAAATCATCAATATCTCCAGCGCCGCAAAAGTCGGGATCCGGGGTTTGTGCTACGTTCGGTAAATTCGAATTTTGAACTGTTGGCTGCGTTGCCAGTCTTTTTAACCGCTGAGGAACAAGATAATCGGTTAATGCGGAACCTGTATGAGGAATGTAAAATGAGCGTTTTGAGAAATGTTTTCACAAGAGTTTCGTTCAAGGGTCAAAAATGTGAGACGTTACCCTCTGGTTAAATTTT
>SCLG01000282.1:199494-219051 GCA_004367875.1 Oikopleura albicans
AAAAAACTGGTAAAGCCAAGTTGTAGAGCTCGTCAAACTACGTCGATCTGATTATTCAGAAATTATTCAGTAATTTAGAACACCAGAGCCCCATAGACAGCTGTTTGAAATCTTCAACCTACTCAAAAAATAACACCGCCAATCGAATTTTCTCGAAAAGTTGAGGGGGTTCACCAATACCCGTTTTGCCCTACGGGGCCTCCATATGCCTTAAATTGACGAAAAAAGCAAGTTGCGTGTCTATTTACACGCACTTCCCCCTGGGAGTTAAAAAGATGCCATTTTAACAAATGATCGGTTTAAATTAGTAAAATAAATTTCATGTTCCGAAAATTATGCGTTTTTTAACCAGTCGGATACTCGGTATGGACAGCCTAGCTTAATGATACAAACATCAATATTTTGGCCTTCTTGGGTCAGCGTATTATCAGATCGGTGGTTTTGGAGGACGGACAGGTCCTTATCGTCGGAAAAATCAACGGCCGTCTGGGCGCACTGTTCTTGACACTTTTTATCAATGAAATGTTTACCAAGGCCCCAAAGAACTTCCGGTAAGGGCGTGAATGTCATGTCGAAGGGCTTTAAAATAACGTTAAGAAACTGCTCTTGGAATGGCACAATCAGAAACGGGTAAAAGGCAAAAATGTCAAAAAACACGAGAACGTCAAAAACATTATTTTTATCAGGAAGACGCTAAAAATCAAAACTCTTCAGAAGATACATTTTTAATACGTAGGGTGCGCAGTTATCTTGCGACAATTGCCGCTCGTACGCTTATCTTGCGACTTTTCAGAATTTCGTTTTTCTGGATTCATAATAATTATGTGCTATGCACTGAGCAGTTATCTTGCGAAAAAACGCTTATCTTGCGACTTTTCAAGAAAGAAGTTCGCAAAATAACTGCGCACCCTGTGTATACGAAATTATTAAAATCTTCAAATTTTCAATACAAAATTACATTTTTACAACTTACAGTCACTTCCTAAAATTCAGTGTTTTTTATCGCACATACATTAACCCCTTTACCAGTTATCTTAACAAACTAGGATTATCTTAACACTTTTTGCCAAAGTATCGCGATTTCCAATTATTTAACCAAATACCCTACCCAATTACCTCAACAAAATTGAACTATCTAAACACTTTTTTAGCAAGTTGTTAAGATAAGTGGTTAGGTGGTTATTTTATTAACTTAACGAAATGATGGCCAGTTTTAACGTCATGCCTTGGGATAATCCGGAATACTTTCAAGCCATTTTCTCAAATTTGACTTGAAACCTGGAGAATACATATCCCCAACGAGGGCCGCAATTTTTTGACTCCCTCCCTCAGCTTCGATAAATGATTTGTCAAATGCGCCTTGTGTTTTTCCTTCTTGGACCATATTTACACCGCCTTTGCTGTTATCTACCGAAGACGAGGTATCTTGATCCGAAAACGCGCTCGAAGAGGCGCTTTGATCTTTAACCGCCACGCCGAGATGAGCTGAACCCGAATAAGTAGCGCCCGTTTTGGGGTTAACTGCTGTGCCCGAGGCCGATGCTTGCACATCTACCGTTGTGGACTACGTATAGGGTGGTCACATAAAACCTAATCAAATAAAGTCAAAAGTTTAGTGTTAATTCTAATGGTTAGGTAGTGTAGACATTACAAACTTATTATTTGTACTCCCCCTAGCCAGTAATCTTAACACCAGTTACACTTTTGGACCGAATCGTATTGTGATATATTATATTGACACTTTAACTCTCAGGGGGAAGGAGTTTTTGGGAACCCGTAGGGGGAAAATGCGTGTAAATAAACACGCACTTAAAAAATTCACAATAATTCGCAATAATTCAAAAAAACTGGTAAAGCCAAGTTGTAAAGCTCGTCAAACTACGTCGATCTGATTATTCAGAAATTGATTTGGGCCACCAGGGCCCCCTAGAGAGCTGTTTGAAATCTCCAACCTACGCAAAAAAAAAACACCGTGAATCGAATTTTCTCGAAAAGTTGAGGAGGAGTCACCAATACCCGTTTTGCCCTACGGGGCCTCCATATTCCTCAAATCGATGAAAAAACCCAGTTGCGTGTCTATTTACACGCACTTCCCCCTGTGAGTTAATATCAATTTGGTTGTTACTTTCGTTAAAAAGTGTGACCACCCTATCTGTGTATCTTGACTTTCGCGAGCTGTGTTACTCGCGGACATCGTGTCAAATTCTTTTTGAGTTTCTTTGTGGAAATCATTGACATCAACTGTACCATCGTCGCGAGCCGTCCGTTTGAACACCAGTTTCCCGCCAAAATTCGCCGACTTGACAATATGGGTGCCCCATCTATCAATAAAATCTTGGAATAGTTCGGGCGAATCTGGATGATAAAAAGTGACCGGCAGAATTTTGAAATCATCGAGAAATTCTTCGCTTAGTGTTTCCGGTAAGACATCGTCAAGATAAGCTTTAAACGTAGTTGTTAAAATAAAGGTTCTTAGCGATTAAAAAAAATTAAAAAAATCAGTATATTTAGGCCCTAAATTTTAGGCATAACGAAAATACGAAATATAACGTCAGTTTTTCATGAAATTCATGAGTTTGGAATATAACGTCAGTTTTTCATGATATTCATGAGTTTGAAATATAACGTCAGAGTTTTATGAAATTCATGAGTTTGAAATATAACGTCAGTTTTTCATGAAATTCATGAGTTTGAAATATAACGTCAGTTTTTCAGGAAAATCATGAGTTTGAAATATAACGTCAGTTTTTCATGATATTGATGAGTTTAAAAAAAAGATACAGTGCTGATTGCTAAAATTAATTTCTGTTTTCGAGTAATTCAATCGTAATGTTTCTATTTTGTTTCAAACTCATCAATTTCATGAAAAACTGCGGTTATTAATAAAACAAAAACGGATGATTTATTTATCTCTCGTGGCAATCTGAAACGTGCCCTTATACTACTCATTTTAACTACCATTACTTGATACCGAGCGACATTTATAGTCAGCTCGCCAATGAGTAAATTATGTTTTTGTTTTCCCTTGTTTTTCTGTGTTTGCATCTCCAAATCCCGTTCGACCGATTTATCACGGCTAAAAGAATTTTCAAAGTTTGAGTGTGAGCGTTCCTTGCTCACTTTTGCCGAAACATCAATAGCAGCCACCGGGGATGAAACCGAAAAACCGATATCAACGTCGAGTGACTCGGCTTCGGTATAATCATATTTTCGGGTGTCCTCGGAAAAGGATGCGGCGCCAGTTTGCGTGTTCGATTTTCGCGACTTGTCATCAGTATATTCTTTGAGCGAATTGTACACTTTTGTGTCCATTGATGTTTCATAATGTCCTTAAAAAGAGTTCGAGCAATACAAAAAACATTTGTCCAATATTTTTTGAAAAAAAAAATTTATTAACAAAACTATTTTATTGGAACATCCACATACTGTGCCTATATACTGTTAGCATGTCATTGGTCCCTATTACACCCCCTGCGCTGTTATCTTGCAACTATCGCATGAAAAAAATCTGCAAGATAACGGAGCGAACGGGAAAATCTGCAAGATAACAGCGCAGGGCTTAACACATAAAGATAGGGATTCATGGAAAATTGGCCGGAAAAAAATCTGCAAGATAACGGAGCCAACGGGAAAATCTGCAAGATAACGGGTGACAAGATAACAGCGCAAGGGGTGTATGCATTTTTTTCTCGCCAAAACGGACCTTTAATTATTTTTGGACAATAGAACCCATTTTATCAAAAACCAATTTTTCTAAAATTATAGAACCTAAAAAGTAAAAACATGTGGAAAATAGAATTCTCAAAATCTATGTAGTGAGCTCTAGAATTTTTTGAAGGTTTAAAAAAATATACCTTCAAAAAATTCTAGAGCTCACTTTACACATTTTGAGAATTATATTTTTCTACATTTTTTTTTTACTTCTTAGGTTCTATGTGGCAAAATTGGTTTTTGATGAAATGGGTTTTATTTGCCCAAAATAATTAAAGGACCGTTTTGGCGAAAAAATGCATAATAGGGACCAAAGACATGGAAACAGATATCCGAGTTCTGAATTTGTGTTTTTTTTTTAATTTTGAACTCTTTCTTGAACATGCATGAAATCGGGCACGTCAAATCGATTATTTGCAAACTTTCGGGCGTAGACACACCACATTTTTGTGATTTGTGAACGGTATCCTCGCGTATTGTATCCAACGGTCGCATCAAAAGTAACTCCAATGTACTGTGCGGCGTCGATAATACTATTACAGGCATTCAAGATATTATCCGCAAGTGGGCAGGAAACATCATCTCCTACAAATGCTGCTTTAAAGTTACTTTCATCGTACAAAAAGTTGCGGCCGTTGAGTTTGTTGAATCGTTCGTCCTGAAATGCGTTATCATTTGTAAAACATTCACACGCGAAAAAAACAGTTTTTTTTTATGTTTTTTTCCATCCGTAAAAAAAATTATAAAATATTTTTTGATTTTATTTTTATCCCAAACTTCAAAAAAATATACCTACTATATAATTTTCGGACATTAAAACTTGATAAACACGACCTACCTGCTTAAAGTAACAATCATTTTCCGCCTACGCACTACCTATTTTGAGTAACAGTTCCACTTAAAGTAATTTTTTTCCATTTTTAGGTTTCCTAAAGCAGGTAGGCGGACCTATTATTCTAAGCAGGTAGTGCGTAGGCAGCCAAAATGTAGGTTTTTTGCGCCCGTTACAAATTGTAACTTAGAGAGAAAAAAATAAGGGATGCCGACCTCAGAAAATCGAAAAAAACTGGTAATTCCATTCGACTCAGAATCGAAAAGTAGGATATAGGGACCGAGGTCAGTTTTGCGCCAAGTTCAACGGATCACGTGATAAATGACTNTACTTTTCGATTCTGAGTCGAATGGCATTACCAGTTTTTTTTCGATTTTCTGAGCCAACCATTCCTTATTTTTTTCTCTCTAACAGTTCCACTTAAAGTAATTTTTTCCATTTTAAGGTTTCCTAACGCAGGTAATCGGACCTATTATTCTAAGCAGGTAGTGCGTAGGCAGACAAAATGTAGGTTTTTTGCGCTTGTTACAAATTGTAACTTACAATGTCAAAAATTTTAACTTTTCGACAAACTATTAAAATTTTAACGCGTGCCTTAAAAGAGGTTTGAATAGTTGACATGCCACCACTGCTTCCAGCTCTATAGGTACTTCCGGTACTGCCGGCTCCCAATTTATTAACAAAACTTGGTTTTCGGTAACAATCATTAATCATCATGTCGCCAAGTGAGGATTTTTTGAACATTGGTTCATTACTGGCGCCAATGTCCGAGCCCCAATCCTGTCCAGCTTGGGAAATTGCACGTTGACTGCTAGTCCATGGTGCGGGTTGCAAATAATCCCCAGTAGCCCCAACGGACGAACCAGCGTCCATTTTGATTTCCATGGGCGGAATGCGCTCCTTCAAATAACTTAAATCTATAGGAAGGTGACAAAAAGTATCCGATGTGCGTTTTGCACCTCAAAGTAAAGGCCACTCAAAATAAGTGCTACTCCTTAAAGTAAGTGTATCTTTTGGCTTTTTTTCAAAACTTATTTCTCAAGTAAGCGTTCTCAAAGTACAGGGTGAGGTAATATAGATGCTAAGCCGTTTTTGGTTCACGAGTGCGCTGAGCGAATATAAGTCACCAAAAAATGGCTTAACATCTATATTACCTGACTCTGTAGGTACTTTTTCAAAGTAAGGGCCACCTCAAAGTAAGGTTCATTGTTTGGCACTTTTGAAAATGGAAAATGTGGCCCCTGTATTACATTTTAATGCTGTTCGAGCCAGTTATTAAACGAGAGATTAACAAAAAGAGATAAATTTTGGCGCTAGAGAGCATTTTAATGAAAGGCCTAGAAGAGTGAAGAATGGTCTTTAGCGACACAGGTGTACCCTTTCTCATAGTTTTCAATTTCAAACTTTTCAAAACAGTAGTGTTTCACAAGAGGGGTTAACTTTTTTACTTATTTCAGTTTTGAACTTTGACATAAATAGCACCTTGCCTTTTTCAGCTGAGGCCAAAAGACTTTCTCTTTCGGCCTCGAAATCTTCATCAAATTTGTCAAGTCTAGTTTCAATTTCTGCTTCGAGTTGTCTCAGTTTATCCTGCGTTTGTCCCATCAGCGCGTCCTGCACGCCGAATTTGAAGACTGGCGGTAGGCTGTCCAGACTATTTTCATTATTGTTGTTTTTTTTATATTTTGGCAAAAAAAATGATTCAATGAGGAGTATGGCCATTCCCAAAAAAGACATCTTATTTGAATTAAGCTTTTCCAGATAATTAAAAGTGGTTCAGTTTGGACAGCCGAACTGGCGGTGTCATAGTGGCTTCTTCGTCCTCCGTACAATCATTGTCGTCATCCCCATCAACTGTGTTATGTTTGCAAGTGACTGCCACATTGCCCTGGCCAGCAGTTCGATCACCAGAGCTAGAATCTCCCTGGAATTCGATTTTTTGCGGAGTGACTTTCTCTTTCTCCACCTTATCATACTTGCCCGTCTTGCCCGTGTCTGGGTCCGACACTGTATTTCGCCCCTTTGCTTTTAGCTTTCCTTTTTTGGCGCGCCGTTGTCGACTTAGTAGTAACTCGTCATCGTAATTTTCGTCATATTCAAGCGCATCGTCCTCATGATCTCACATAAGTATTCTAGATTTGAATAAGTTATGCCACACAAGTACCGTTTGAGTTTTTTGAAAATAGCCACAAATTCTGGATAAAAAAGAATATACTGTCTGAGTTTTTTAAAAAAGGAGGAAAATTTTCGATTCAACGCTGATTGGCTGAATNCTGGAATCTCTCCGTCCTCTTCTTCATAAAACAAATCATCAGATCGCCTTCGACGAACGCCAGCTTGCCCGATATACTTCGCAAATTCGGCTTCTATCGATGAGCCACATTTGATATCAATATCGAAGTTAACAAAACCGCCAAATTCCATATACCAGGTATCTTCGACTCGTTTGATCCAGTTCGAGCTCGAGGGTAACCTGAGTTCCCAGTCTGGCTCGAGAGCAAGGTCACACGGGCAACGACTTATGAGTGCCGGCTCGCTAGGGTCAACCAGACGTGGGTTCATAATCCGGGCAAACAGTCGATATCCGCCTTCATTCAAGTACAAACTCGATCGTGACTCACTGATATTAGGCTGTTCAAACCGAATTCCCAAATCCGGGCTAAATAACTCTTTTTGGTCTAAAACAGACATGTACAGGGGGCAATCCATTTCCGGGATGCCCTTTTGTTCAAAATTGGACTTTATTTTAAATAAAAATCGTAACTATTTTAAATAAAAATCGTTACTATTTTTAATAAAAATCGTAACGGATCTGGACATTTTTGTTTAATCATAGAATTGGACTACCCCATGAAAAAATATTTATTCGCTTATTTTCTCCAAAATACCAAGAAAAAAAATACACACTGAACGATTTGGGATTTTTTGAGCGCAAAGGAGTTAAAATTCGGTTTTAACACCCTTACTGGTATTGTATAAAGTTCGCTCACCAATTACCCATCCTCGGAATGTTTCGTACTTTCGGTAGTATAAATAGTAACCGAGAGCGACCGTTGTATTAGTTGCCGGGGTGACTTCATGGAAATAAGTAGGAAAGCCGTTATACATCTCTGTAATTCGAACGTAGCTGCCACCGCCGCGACCCTCGGGAAGCATTGCTCCAGAAATCGTAATGTTATCTTAATCGTGATTTGATGTGTGATTCGTATAGTAAATAATGTCAGTATAGTATGGAAAATGGCCCGTATTTGAGGTCCAATCGACTGTTCTTAGGAGATATAAGGTAACGGCCCGAGGGCGTATTTGTTGTACGACCACTACGTACGGTATGTTTTGGATTGTACGGATCATTTTGACAAGAAAAAAATTTTTCATAGAACATTCTCCAATAAACCTTACTTTGCGAAACAGCCTGGCTGACGGATTCTGTCGTACTAGTATTAATAGTAAACAAATTGTCAGCATTTTGTCAAGTTGCGAGAATGTTCTTTTGCTTCAATTGTATACAATGAGTATTTACTCTTATTGATTTTTATAACATTGCAATTACGTAACGTAACCTCGTTAAAATCGCATCTTACCAAAAAATAAAACGANTTGTTCAAAATTGGACTTTAGTTTCGTAACTAAAAAACTTCCCAAATATGAACTGTCTGTTCCAGAATTGGACTTTTTTAAATAAAAATCGTAACTATTTTTAAGGACTATTTTTAATTATTAACTATTAATAAAAATCGTAACGGATCTGGACATTTTTTTTTAATCATAGAATTGGACTACCCCATAAAAAATATTAATTTGCTTATTTTCTCCAAAATACCAAGAAAACAATTTTAATACACAATGAACAATTTGGGATTTTTGAGCGCAAAAGAGTTAAAATTCGGTTCGAACACCCTTACTAGTATTGTATAAAGTTCGCTCACCAATTACCCATCCTCGGAATGTTTCGTACTTTCGGTAGTATAAATAGTAACCGAGAGCGACTGTTGTATTAGTTGCCGGGGTGACTTCATGGAAATAGGTAGGAAAGCCGTTATACATCTCTGTAATTCGAACGTAGCTGCCACCGCCGCGACCTTCGGGAAGCATTGCTCCAGAAATCGTAATGTTATCTTAATCGTGATTTGATGTGTGATTCGTATAGTAAATAATGTCAGTATAGTATGGAAAAAGGCCCGTATTTGAAGTCCAACCGACTGTTCTTTGGAGCTATAACTAAGTTATAATAACTTATAGTTATAATAAATTAAGTTATAATAACTTATAGCCTATAAGGTAACGACCCGGTTTAGGGTAGTTTGGCGACCATTTGTGGTCGCGAAAAAACCCCGTTTATGAGTACTTTCGCGACCACACCATTTGGTCGCGAATCGTTGTTTAAAAGATGGTTTCGCGATCACATGGTCGCCAGACCTCCCCCAAAACACCCTTTCGCGACCAAATGGTGTGGTCGCGAAAGTACTCATTAACGAGTACCCCACTACAACCCCGAGGGCGTATTTGTTGTGCGACCACTACGTACGGTATGTTTTGGATTGGTAGGTACGGATCATTTTGACAAGATAAAAAACGTTTGGGGATTCATTTTTTTTTTCACGGAACATTCTCCAATAAACCTTACTTTGCGAAACAGCCTGGCTGACGGATTCTGTCGTACTAGTATTAATAGTAAACAAATTGTCAGCATTTCGTCAAGTTGCGAGAATGTTCTTTTGCTTCAATTGTATACAATGAGTATTTACTCTTATTGATTTTTGTAACATTGCAATTACGTAACGTAACCTCGTTAGAATCGCATCTTACCAGAAACGTAAAATAAAATATCCGAGCAATCTGGATCCGATGCTCGGATATGTTTTGAATTTTCTCAAGGCCCTTCTATTTTCAGCGGCAATTTGGGCAAGTGATTATTATCCCTTATCATGTAAAAGGAAAAAATATGCCGCAGAGTATTCTGAAGAAGAATTAGAAAAAAGAATTAGAGGACGGGTCGAATAGTTAGTGTTTTAACAATTTTCCGACTTTTACGGAAATGCCAATAATTTTTTTCGATAGTTCTTTCGAAAGTCTACCAAGACATTTTTAACCAACAAACACGAAGTTGAAAAATGTGTCCCAATAACGTCGGCATTATTAAATACTGTTTCAAAAAAGTACCTAAACAAGTAAATCTGGCTATTTATTTTTCAATAAGTTCAACCTATTTCAAGAGTTCAAGAGTTTGGTGGTCTAAAAATGTTCAAACTTATATTTGAGTTGATGAATACTAAAAATGCTGATATTAACGTAGGCGAACATCTTCCAGAGGATATAAAAGTTTATGACTTAGCGAATTCAGAATTTGTTGAACTCACTAAATTATGTCGACCTGGCATTCCCCTTATAATGAACTTTGGCAGTTGTACTTGACCCCCATTCATGAAGTCACTGACTTCTTTTAAAAAGGTAATTTTATGATCTATAGGCTATAGACTATAGCAATTTCATTTTTTCCGGGGAATTTACAGAAAAAAATTCGGAAAAATTTGTCTGCTACCGTATGAGGACTCTCTGGCTCTGAGGCTTTAAGCAATTTTTCTATGATTCGTAACGCTATTATGACGTCACCCTCAGAGTCAGTGCTTCCCCATACGGTACTTTATACAAAAACAATTTTTCGAAGAAACGGCTTTTTGGGGAAAAACTGTTTGAAGAACAGCCTGGTGTATTGCGGTTTTTGTCAAAATGTATTTTGGGTTTTTTCGGGGAAACCCTTTTTTCAGGGATAATTTTTTTGAGGAAAAGGTTTCTCGAAAAATTTACCCGGAACTCCGTTACCCAAAGTTTGAGACAAGGTTTCAAGTTTTATTCAAAAGTATTATTTTTTATGCGTTTTAGTTGTGCCAAGAAATGACCGAAGTCGACTCGGTTATTATGTACATCAGTGAAGCTCACCCCACTGATGGCTGGCGACTCAATTTCCCAGGTCAATACGACGTCGCGCAACCACGAAAATTTGAAGAAAAAATCAGTGTAAGTTTAGGGTTGCAACTATTATTTTTTTTTTCATGCATTATGTTTTTGTAAACTGGTTAAACCATTTAGTGCGCCAAACATTTGGAATCGGTATTGGCAACCGAGCACAAATATTTGCCCAGAATTTTCGTCGATCAAATGGACAATCGCTTGTCGACCCTATTTCAAGCCTTTCCCGAACGACTCGCTGTTATCAAAGATGGCAAAGTGTCGTGGATTGGCGGAAAAGGGCCGTTTGATTATTCAATCGAGAAATTACGCGACTTTCTCCAGAAACAAATCTGAATGGCTCATTTCAACCCTTGAATTAACTCTGCGAGACACCAATGATGAAATTTGTGAAATCTTGAACTAGAAACTTTTTTCGGAACAATTATTCTTGTACAAGTTGATTTGAGGCTCATATTGAACAATAAAGATTATTTTCATGGACCATATAACGCGTATATCATCCTGATTTTAAAACGCGAAAAAATTGTTTAGCGGAAATGCATATTTCTCCTTAAATGCTGCCCTTGCGAGGGGGAGGACTGTAATACAGAAATATTCTAAAAGAAGGAAAGCGCCTGTCCGTGATTTGCTTTTCGGTGATTGGTCGAGCGCGCTCAAAAGAGACCAATGACAGGCCACATAGACCTCAGACGCACTATCAAGCAACGTTACCAAAAAGTGGTAACATTATTCATTTTTTTCGCGTTTGAAAATCACTGCGATATATTTGAAAATGACACTAAATTATTGAGTCAAAATTTCTCATCAAAGTTGTAGGCTATAAATTATTTTTGAAAAACGATTCGTATTAAAAAAGTGTCCGAAAACCGACCGTCATTTGAAGCTACAAATTATAGCTTTTTTTTCTCATATTTTTCTAAATGGACCCTTATTTGAGGACCCTAACCTTTATTTTGCCATAGTTAAACTGATTTATGGGCCGTTATATAATTACGGCTTGTTTATTCATATCTCATGTGGGACAACTGCTGCGACATACGGTAGATTTACAGTTTTGTGAAACCCGTCAAAAAAGCAAATAATCAAATCCTTTCCTTCACAGCCGTCATAGTTATCATACAAAACCGGATCAAAATATTGCGGTGTTTTTGATACATCTGATATATTTATAGCAACTTCTGTATTTTGTTCTTCAACAAAATTCAAATCATAAACTTCTTCAATTCCGGTACAATGGACTTCAATCTCGCGACCAAATTGCCACGGGTCAAAATCAGTGGTTCGGAATTTCCAGGTCGACAATTCTTCCGGACAGGGCGACCTTCCAAGGTCTTCGTAAATCAACTTCATAATTGATTCCGATCGAATATTGATTCGCGAGTCCGAGCCCGAGTACGTCAAACCGATGTTGAATTGATCCTTTTCAAAGAAAATTTCGCGATCGCCTTCAGCCGCCAACTGCTCGTAATGCACATGGCCAAACTTTGTCACATTGGCTTTTGTGTAAATGCCAAAACCTTTATGGGTGTTAATAAATTTTATTCAAATTACTCAGTGACAAATAACGTATGTTTTATGTATGACGTCCAAATGTATGACCAACAGTACGGAGTAAGCTGCTCACAAACTTCGGGATTAAGAGTACCACAAATAATATCCAAAATCGAAAAAAGTGCATTTTGTAGCCTCAGAAAAAAAAATTGTGGAAAAATGTTTGAAAAAATCCGAGAGGGCATATTTTTAAACATAAGACAATTAACTTTTTTATGAAAAAATGGCCGTTTGCCCACTATGGGTTGAAATTCAAATTGTTTCTAACTTAATTTTTCGGTAAACTCTCAGGGGGAAGGATTTTTTGGGAACCCGTAGGGGAAAATGCGTGTAAATAAACACGAAATTAAAAAAAAACACAAGAATTCGCAATAATTCAAAAAAAACTGGTAAATCCAAGTTGTAGAGCTCGTCAAACTACGTCGATCTGACTATTCAGAAATTGATTTGGGTCATCAGGGCCCCCTAGAGAGCTGTCTGAAAGCTCCAACCTACGCAAAAAACCACCGTCAATCGAATTTTCTCGAAAAGTTGAGGGGGGTCACCAATACCCGTTTTGCCCTACGGGGCCTCCATATGCCTTAAAATCGACGAAAAAACCAGTTGCGTGTCTATTTACACGCACTTCCCCCTGTGAGTTAAGTCAAAAAAAAATATTTTAATTATTTTTGCATAAATTATTACGCACCGCCCTTTGCCCATGATATCGATTCCAGTAACGATAAGGGCATCACAACATCCTTGTAGATTTTCCTCAGTAACAAATGGTGGTCGAAATATCTGCTGTAGCGGGTTAATTTCATTTACATCGTCGATGAATTGCTCCATTGTGTCCTCGTTCATTTCGGACACCTTAATATATGGTTTCGAACTCACGGGGTACATATTTTTTTTTGAAATTTATAAACATTTCAATGAAAAGCGTTTTTTTTTTGTTTGATAAAATGTTTTTAGTAACCTATTTTAGATTTTTTTGGGAAAACAGTTTTACCCAAAAACGTTTTGTCTGGAAACCCTTTTGATGCAAAGGTGGAATCATTATGTTTTTGAAAAATTGATGATTAATGGAGCATTTACAGTTAAATGCTCAATGCGTGGGCGATTTATTGGAAAAATTGCCATTATACGCGCATTCTCAGCACCGCTTTGCGGGGCTGCTCTGTCATGGAACTGCATATGCGCACTGCATGTATTTAAAATATATTTCTTTCGAATTCGAAACCTTGCCTCAAAGCGTTGTGTGAAATATGTATAAACGATGCCATTTTTGAATGCCAATAATTCCGGTTTTTCGGCGATTTTTTGCTCGGCACAATAGTCCGGATACGCAACACAATCGACTTGCCACGTATCAATTGCCCCGTAGATTTGGTTGCTTTCGACTTCCTCGACAATATCATTCCACAGGTGATGAGTCTCATGTGATCGCACAGAGTCATCGTAAAATCGAACAACATAAATTTTTAGGGGATTTTGCAGGAGTTCTTTCAACTCGGTCGGCCTGTAATAAGGGTGCTTGTTACAGTAGAAACTTAGAAAGGATCGTTTCTTAGTACTGAAACTGACTAAAATTTGACCTTCAGAAAAAGTGCTCCCTAGCATGTGACCTTGACCTTTTGAAGGTCATTTTATAGACGCATACCAGAGTTCAACTCTTCAGCTTTCTTTTGCATCTACTTTCGACTCATTTGGATGTGCCACCTACGCGCTGGCCGATTAAAAAAAAAAGTTATTTTGCGTAGGTTGGAGACTTCAAACAGCTCTCTAGGGGGTCCTGGTGGTCCAAATCAATTTTTGATCGACGCAGTTTAACGAGCTCTACAACTTGGCTTTACCAGTTTTTTTTCGAAAAATTTTCGATTTGCCCACTTCTTTCATATCTACCACTACAACAATAAGTTCAAAATCTTGACCCCGCACCGCCAGCGTGACACATATTAACACTTTTTCAGCAAAACAGTTGTTATGATAACTGATTAGGTGGTGTAGTTGCTATTTGCCCAAATAAAAGCGGAACCGGTGTATTAGAAAATTCCTACATTCATTATAGTAAAGATAGAACCGTTACATTCAATACAAGCTGAATCGCACACCCCAAACTAATTTGTCCCAAATGAATAAATCGGCACTGTAAAACGAGATCCTCCTTACTCCACTGCGTTACCAGATGCGGACAAGTGTCCCCGCCTGGACCATCGGGAAATTCCTGCGCGATGAGAGGCGTTTCGGAGCATTCCAAAGTGGGATCCTCTCCGATGCAATACGTTTCCGTGTCGTAGTACAGCCAATTCGTTCCTTCGTGCTTTAAATTATTGCATGTAATAAAACGAAAATATCAGAAAAAATGTGAACTTAAAAATTCTAGATAGGAATCAGAGGTCGGCACTCGGATTCCAACCCGAATTTTACCCGCGGGTTGGAAACGGGTTGGACAACGATTTTAAGGCTTAAAAAGTCGGGTAAAGCTCGGGTAACAGAATTCGGGTAAGCATTTATCAGAGTTCATTTAAATATTATTCCGGGTAAAATTTGGGTAAAACACGATTTGGAATACGATTCCGGATAAAACTCGGGTAAAAAATGGAATTCGGGTGAAACTTGGGTAAAAATTTTTAATTCGGGTAAAATGCGGGTAAATTCGGGTAAAGCACACGGGTTGGAATTGGGTTGGACAACGATAATTACGACCTAGTAACCCGAACGGGTTGGTTACCCGAGTTGTACCCGAAACGGGTAATCACGGGTAACTTTACCCGACTTTTACCCGCGGAATTGGAATCGGGTTGGACCAGAAAAAAAAATCAAAAATGCCGACCTCTGATAGGAATTACTTTAGGATATGGAAGATTTAAGGATATGGAAGGTATTAAAATTCACGTTTTTTTCATTACATAAAAGGTTATTGTTTTTATTAACAGTCTTGCGCATATTGGGTAGCTAGCTACCCATTTTCACTTTATTTTTAAATAAAAAGAGAACGGCTTGTGATAATAAAAAACGGACAACGGATCTGAAATCAATAAAATTTTTGACGTTTTTATATGGGAGAAAAATATTTTAAATTGTTTTTACGTTTGGGTCCGTAGAGGACGAGGGTTAAGGTTGAAAGTCACTCCAGTAAAAGGAGGGCTTCAAAATAAAATAATAATAAAAAAAATCCGTTCATTGTTTGCCGCGCTAGAGCAAATTGGGTAGCTAGCTACCCCAGATACGCATGACGGTTATAGTAAACTCGATGCGCATGACTGTTTAATATCATACAGTATACTTGGCCTAAAGACTTCAAAGAATCGAACATAACATATGTAGCCATTTCCGGTTACCGGAAGTTGTGTTCCGATAATCCGAAGCCATGCTTCGATAACCAGAAGTAATGCTCCGATTTCTTTTACCCAAAAAACTTCAAGAATCAAAAAATACAAATATAAGAATCGAAAAATACATAAATAACCATTTTCGGTAACCGGAGGTCAACTAAAATGCGAAAAATGTCAAAAATCCCCAAACTGTAAATTAAAACAGGGCTCGGCAAAAAACGAATACAAAAAAGCTCAACTTTCCTCAGCTTTCGGGTTCACCTCTTGAAAAGCTTAGTTACCAAGTCGAAAGGTAGAGAAACTTTTCCTCAACTGTCCTCAACTTTCCTGCCCAGTTGAAGAAAAAAAGCTTAAATTTCCTCAGCTCACAACGTAAGCTCTAAAAAAAAGCTCAACTTTCCTCAACTGTCGTATGTGTCCAAAAAATAAAACTTTCCTCAACTTTCCTCGGCAGTTCGAAAGGACTTTTGAGGAAAAGTAACTTTTGCCGAGCCCTGAATTAAAACATACTGCTTATGGACGGTGAAAACGGCGGCGTTCAATCGCTTACCTGTCTATAAAGCACACGATCATTGCTTTTTTCGGAAGTTTTATTGTAAATGCCGGAACAATCACCCGCATTCTCAATGGTAATCGTATCGCAGCACATTCTAGGGGGTATTTTGGGCTGTGCTGCTATGAGGGTTCGGTCCAGAAAATCCTTCATTTTTTCCTCTCCATCTTGAAAAGTCGTCAAAATTTCCCCCTCCCAAAACGTCGAAATTTGGGGCAGCTGTGCGGTATCACAGACGTGAACGGCATCGCGCGTACAGTCGACTTGTTTCAAAATCATTTTTGAATTGTACTCGGGTAGTCGCTCAATATCGTCGATTAAATTATCGTAGTCGGTATGGCTGGCAACTGATGCGGCTTCATTGTCGAAGAAACGCACCATTACAATCGTTTGATTTCCGCCAAGTTCAAGCGCTTCCTGGAATCCCGTATATGATATAAGGCCAAAGTAAAAACACTCAATCTTTAAAAAGTTATTTACAGACAAACTAGGTTTGGTTTCTTATTAAGACTTAAAGTCAAAAAAGTGATTTTCCCATAAAGGCCGTTTTTATCACCTTATCGCAAGCGTAATAAAAAAGGAAGAAGTTCTTATTCGTTTTTCGCGTTGTTATGGTAACGCGGCCGATCAAAATTGGCAGCGCGAGACAATTAAGGTGTTACTCTTACAATGTTACTTGTAAGTTTATATGTATGTGAACACAAGAGGGTAGTGCGTGGGTTTTGTCAAGGTCGATAGGAATTTGCTTGTATTTTTACAAACATATTAAGTTTTTAAAAGTAGTTTTATTTTAAATATAAATAACTAACTTAATATAACGATTATTAACATATCCAAGACTATCCATTTCACGCCATGTTTGAACGGCATCTGGGCAAGTATGGTCGCTTTCGCCAGCCCCGCTAATAATCGGAAACGAGCCGTCCTCGTTGAGCCCCAGCGCAAAATTGCTTCTATCGTGGACCAAAATTTTATCCGGAATCTCGCCGGTTTCAACCGCATCTGCCTGAGCATAGGTGACGCGGCCGTTGATTACGCGATCGGTTCGCGCAAAAACATACCCGTTGACATACATACTGCCCGAAATAAAAAGACGCTCACAACACCCTTGGGCTTGCTCAGCAAACTGCTGGGCGTTGATCGCAAAGTTCAGGGCTTCAGCATCAACATTTGCCGTACCAACGCCGCCGCCACCAGTACCGCCGCCAAAACCGCTGCTACTGCTGGAGGAGGAACTACTACATAAAGCAGGGATGGAAATAATATATTATTTTGTTCGAAAAAAGTGGGGCTTTAACTAAAATTGAACTAAATTGATCATAGCATTTACAAATTTACAAAAACAGAAAACCAAAGACAGTTGTTGGTCACTGAGAGTCACTGAGAGTTACAATTAGAAAATTTGTTATTATGAACATATCCTTTTCCCGCTAAAAGTGGACGTTCATTGCCGCTACATCATTTTCTTAGTTTTCTGAATGAGGTAGGGGCAATGAACGTCCACTTTTAGCGGAAAAAGGATATCAATATAACGTGTTGAATACAATACAAAGGCTTTAAAATCGATTAAAAGATCCCCAATTTCAACCGTGGCTGCCCTAACGAAAAGTACTTTAATTACTCTCTAATAGAAAGTCACAATTACGGCATAATCACAAACTGATCAATATGTCGTGATTCTCATTTCCATCCCTGGCTGAAACTGTTACTTCCGTCGGTGCCAAATCCTCCACCAACGGAGCCATCGATTAATGATGCCGGAATTGGATCATCTGGTGATAAAGTACCACCACCAGGTAGCGTAGGCGTTCCGAATGATGACGTCACCGCAAAAATAGGTCCATTTAAGCTTGCACTGTCGAGACTATAGACAAATTGTATTAGGTTTGAAGTAAAAATAATTCCGCGAAAAAACATTATTACATGTAGAAATTTTATGTTGTACTGGTTTAGTCTCATGAAAATCGGCTGCGCGTTTCTAGTATACCGTGTCGGCATATTTTAAAATGATATTGGCCAATAGGAGCACCCCATTGCAAGAAAAAAAGAAGAAACTTGCTCTATTCTAGAAACGCTCAGCCGATTTTCATGAGGCTAAACCTGTAACAAAATAACCAATAGACAAATAAATTTTAACCAAACTCACCCAACAGTTGTCCCGCCGGGTCCATATATAATGCCAGCACTCGCGGCATCAAAACTACCCGCATACTCGAAATCGCCCGGTAAACAACCTATGACCGCTAGATGGCCATAAGTCCAAATAGTCGAAAATGGAATTCGAATTGACCATCCGCCTACGTCACTGGGACACTTTGTAATATGCGTTGAATTGAGTGAAAAATGGTCAACATAAGAGCGAAGGAATAAGCGGCGGTTATCCGTTGATTCATAAATAATCTGATTATTGATATCTTTTTCTCCGATGGCCCAATAACTTCCCGTCCAATATATACAATTATCGCCACCATCTTGGTTATAAAGTGCTGTATCATTAGAATTTTAACGCGTTTTTTTTCATTATTATTACGTGTATGTAAACATAACACACACCCTGCGGCGTTATTGAGCCGCCAGATAACGGCCGGTTTTCCGAAAACGAGGAGCCGGGCTGTTTTTATTCATTTTGTTTTCAGAAAGTGACTCGATAACTGCACAGGATATCTCCAAATTATTTATATATCATGTTAACCGTGTATAAGGATCTAAAAAAGAAAGGATACATGGAGGAGGTAGAAGCTCAGCAGTATTAAAGATGTATGATATAACCTACGTATTTTGATTCCCACCAATCATATCCCACCCCTTTCACTAGCTTGTCTACCTCCGTCACAGGCTATTAAGCCCAAATGAAAATTGCTTTATATGGATAAATATATTTCATCTTTTAAAATCCTTATACCGTATGGGGACGCTCTGACTCTAAGGGTGACGTCATAGTAGCGTTACACATCATAGGACAATTGCTCAAAGCCTAAGATCCAGAGAGTCCCCATACGGTACATTGTAGAAAAGGTAAGCCACTGTCTATTTTACCAGTATACTGCAAAGTTACTCGAAGTTGGACTTCACGGTGGAATCACCCAGCTGTTATTAACATTTAGGATGAAAATGAACAATATCGTTAAAATCCTATCTATCATTTTTCGTATAACTTGCCAGACTATATATTCCAGCTCCCCTGTCCTTTAGGAGACGCTCATCTACAATCATTCGATCGCAACATGGCGTAATTTCTATTGGTGGTGCTGGTGTTGTAGTCGTTGTTGTTGGCGCATCTGTTGTCGTCTGCGCCTCGACGCTGCCCAGCAAGGCACATGCTAAAAATTTGCGCCACCTTTTCATTATTATTTACTTTGTCATCTTGAGATGGCCACCACCGCCAAATTAATTTATTTTACCGATTTCACTCTAAAAAATAGGTTGCAAAATATTTTTGTTAATGTAACTCGCATATCAATAATTTTACACAGGTTTAACACATTACATTTGTACATGAATTATTATAATCCTAATTTGGCGTATATTCTTCTTTATTACTCATTTTCGTCAAGTCCGATCTTGCTTTTCTCGTCACGGCATCAACGTCTAAAAATTTAGATTATAAAAATTTGTGTTATATA
>SCLG01000283.1:0-10826 GCA_004367875.1 Oikopleura albicans
ATAAATATATTTTTAACATCTTTTTGTTGCATTTTAGAGCTCACTGTTTTTTTTTTTGGTTTAAAAATAAAATATTTGTGTCAATTGTAACATCTGACTTTTTCTTCTGCAAAACGACGAAAAAAACCTCATGTGAATATTTTTCATATATTTGTATCCTAAAATTAATTAGAATTTATTTTTAAAAGATAATCGCTAAAAATGGCGGATGTTGAAGATATTGATGAGGCAGCTTTGAAAGCACAACAAGAGAAAGATAAAGTACTCAAAATCGATGAGACAAAATTAATGGAGGTTTGTAAAAAACATTGAAATATCTGTCTAAAATTATTTTTATTCTAAAGAATACATTTAAAAAATATTCTAATAATTCCCTAGGGAAAGCTATAATTAAGATATTCACTTTTCCGTTTTTAATTAAAAGATTTTAAGGATGGTCATGACTCAAAATGCCAATAACTGTAATTCTCATTTTTCTGACCATGGAAGTGAACTTGGATATCGACTCACACTATAAGTAACATAAATAATTCCCTATGTGTCCAAAATAACGGAAAAATCTAGAAATTATGTGCTGTTTACTTACTAGAAAAGTACCCATATTTTTAGTGTATTTCTCTCTGTACTTTTTTNTAATTAAAAGATTAAAAAAAAATAATTATTATTTTTTTTAATTATTTTGTTTTTTGTATATTGAGTTGAATAAGATTATTATAGAAAAATAATCTGCTAAATATTAAATAACAAATAAATTAAATACTAATTGAAAAAGTGAATATTTTTCGGAAAAATTTTTTTTTTTTTTGAAAATAAAAATGTTTTGCTTTCTTATTCTTTTAATAAGATTATGATTTTTAGACACTTTTTTTCTCTGTTTTTTTTTTTAAGTTTTCCTCCGAAAACTTTTTCTATAGAAATCATGTATTTTTACTTTTTTTTCAAAAATTGCGTCTTTTTGAAAAAAATTTTCGAGAAGAACAAAGAATTTTTTGTGTGTCATAAATTATAAGCTAGTGACTCATAAGTTAGGGTGTTCAGTCCCAAGACAATTTTTGCCCCATTTGGGGCGGCGCTTCAAATTTTACGACTCATTAGTTCAAGTCAATTTTGAAAATTTAAGGCCAAGTAAGTTTTCAGACCTTGACCTTATAACCATTTTAGGAAATGGAAGAGGACGAACTTCAACAATTACTTTGCGACATCGCCGATATGGACCCTGATAATACAATGCTACCGGCTGGGTATCGCCAACGTGACCAAACCGAAAAAGAACCAACCGGGGAACTTGATCGCGACAAACTGATGACGACCTTAGAAGAGGACGCCCTGAAGTTACCAGACGTCGAAGAGGATGTTCCATTTGTTGCCGGAACCAAAAAGGGAAAAGTTTTTAAACAGAAGGAAAAAATTATATCGGACAATCCATACGCGTAAGTCAAAGCCTTTTTGTCAAAACGATTTTTAGTTATAAATTTTATTTCAACATTAAACATAATTAAATAATGAATAAAATAATATAAAAATAATAATTATTAAATAAACAATGCACTCTAGCGCCAAAAATAATATAACAAATAATAATTATTTAATAAAAAATGTACTCAAGCGCCAAAAATAATATAAAAATAATAATTATTTTAATAAAAAATGCACTCTGACGCCAGAAATAATAATAAAATAATAATTATTTAATAAAAAATGTACTCNCACCACCAGACGTTTTCGTAAGAAAAAATAAAAAATTGAACCATTTCAGGATTTCAACAAAGCAATCGATCGAGTCGTGGCTGGAATCGAGAAAAAGAATAGTATAATTAAACCACATGAGAAAATTAAGGTTGCTCACCATGAAGCTGGCCATGCTGTAACCGGTTGGTTTTTGGAGCATGCCGACCCATTGGTTAAAGTAACTATTGTGCCACGAGGTCGCGCTCTCGGATTTGCTATGTACCAACCGTCGGACATAAATTTAATGCCCGAGGCAGAGTTCAAAAAACAATCATAATTTGATCTAAATATCTAAAAAAAATTATACAGTCCTTAACCATTTATCGGACGCTTTTTTGGCCAAAAGGGGTCATTCTAATAAAAAATGACCTCTTTTGTGACGATGCTCATTTATCGGACGCTCTTTTCGAGAACCGAAAACGTCCGATAAATGGCTAAGGACTGTATTTTAAAATTATGAAACGGTTCTTTAATCAGCCAAACATTTGAAAATACACAATGAGAATGCACCACTTCGGGTAGATACTCGCCCAGGTGGTGTATTATGAAAATACAAACAAGCAAATTTTGAACCCAAATCAGGAACAAATCCTTGACAAAATATGCGTTTCTTTGGGTGGCCGGGCAGCCGAGCGCATATTTTTCAACTCTGTCACGACGGGGGCGGCCGATGATTTAGACAAAGTAACTAAAATGGCATACGCAATGGTCACCCAGTACGGTTTCAGTGAAAAAATCGGACAAGTCAACTTCACAAATATGACAAACGAGTATGGGGGCAAGCCATATGCGGACGAAACGGGCCGGATAATTGACGACGAAGTACGAAAAATTATTGACGAGCAGTGGGACAGGAAATGGGTCACTTTTACAGTCCTTACTTCCAATACGGACGTTTTCGATTCTCGAAAATAGCGTCCGCTTTGGAATCAATTGTCAAAAAGTATCTATTTTTCGACTGTTTTAGGAACTTTTCCCACAAAAAGCGTCCGTTTTGAGAGTAAGTACTGGATTTATTTTGACCCAGAGTAGAACAATAACGCTCTTAGAGAAGAACAAAGTTGTACTGGAACAGTTGGCACACGTCCTTTTAGAAAAGGAAACGATCGAACGAAAAGACCTGGTTGAAGTATTGGGTCCTAGACCATTTACAGAAATGACGACTTATGAAGAATACGTCGATGGAACCGGCTCATTTGAGGAGGACCGCGAATTGCCAGAGGGATTAAAGGGTTGGAATGAACCCGCTTTTTCGGAAAAGGAACATGAATGATCAAACCACTGTATAACCACATTATAGCCCAGAAAATATAGATATTCCTACTAGTATTTGTGATTTGTTTTAATACATTTGTATGTAAAATGGTAAGTTACTGTTTCATCAGGCAAGATCTTAAATGTCCCCTTCTTGGGTCGCCAATTCGTCGGGACCGTGTCTAATACACGTAACTAAGTAACTAATTTTGACATCACCTCGTCAATCTCAGCGCCGCATGATAGTATCAAAAAGATACTACAGTCCTTACTCTCAATACGGACGATTGCTTCCAATACGGACGCTTTTTGAGGAAAAATGTTCTACTAAAGTCGAAAAATCGACACTTTCTGACAATTCACTCCAATATGGACGCTATTTTCGAGAATCAAAAACGTCCGTATTGGAAGTAAGGAGTGTATGCGCCCGAGTCTTTAGTAATACGCTTACGAAATGTCCAATCCACGACAAAATTTTTACAATAGGAAATACAGTCCTTACTTCCAATACGGACGTTTTTGATTCTCGAAAATAGCGTCCGTATTGGAAGTAAGGACTGTACTTGCAATTTATAATTTGAATAAAGCTTGCTTTTGAATTGCCGTATGCTGTTTTAAAAATAAAATGATATTGTGAAAATATTATATTGCGAACAGGTAACATCAAAAATATATGAAATGAACAGTCAAGAAACAAAAAACAAAATAAAATAAAAAATACAACATGTGAAGGAAACCCCCAAACCCACAAAAAAAAATCATTGGCGGAAGATAAAAGACATTTTTCGAAGTTGTTGAAAAATATCATTTAACTCGGCACTGTCTCGGCGAAAAAATATTAAGTTTTGAGTAAATAGACCTAATCAATGCCCCCATTTATTTAGGTGTATTTCAATAAGCATTCCACCCAAAAAAAATTACGTAATGATGGAACTGCAAGTTAAGACTATTTTTTAAGGTATCATACCTTATATTGTTCTAGTGTTTATGTTCCCTTATTTTTAGGTTAACAGATCATATCAACTGCACGTATATTTAAAAGATATCTGTCAAACACCGAAAATTCCACTCTTGTTAAAATTTATGCACAAACCTAATTTCTATAGAAAAAAATCGAAAAGCTATTTATAGCCTCTAGGAGTTAAGCATAAAATGAGATGAATAAGCAATTTAGTACACTAAATTGGTTATTGTACAAAGCGACTAAAGTAGAATTTTAATTTTAGACGCACTTTAATTCATTCGTATTATAAATTACTGGTCCGTTATTTTTTTAAGTTTCAGTGTGAATAAAGTAGAATCAACCAAAATTGCGACAAATTATGCTTTATTCGCATTATACACTGTACTAATTGTATCGGTGTCCCATCATTTAAACATATGCTGTATAAAAATTACCAAATTTAAAGATAAACGAGTTGGTCGGAGTCAAATTTGACATATTTTGTATCCATGTACGTAAATAAATATGTAAATATAATTCGTTTTTAAGCAACACACAAAAAATTACCAAATTAAATAACACAGGAATGGAAAATTGGATAAAGCCTTGATTACTCATGCGATTTAAAGAAGGTGTAGATATAAGGTCAACGTGACCTTATAGAGGTCAAAATGTCAGACCTTATAATCAAACCCCATGTACATAAAATCATATGCTGATCAAATACAGCTAAAAAAACACTAAAGAGTCGTAAGTTCAGTAGAGAAATTTAAATGTGTTTGTCCAATGCGACTCTTGAGGGTTAAAACAAAAAAATATTACAATTGGAGATATATGATTAATCAATTGAAAGTCTAGATAAATGCCTATAATATAAATATATAATATTGCACGAGACGATATTGTTTAACTCCTTCGGTATTTTTACATTCAGCTTCAAAAATCTTTGTTGTAATCTTCCCAGCTCCACATAATCGTTTCGGCCGTTTCCTTCGAGAGTTGAGGTCCGAAAAGCGGGTTCAATTGGGACAAAAAGCACAAAAACCAATGAAGCCAGCAACACACCGCTGTCATAATCAAACAAATTTGAATCAGAAACTAAAATAAAACAATAAAAACCTCAATACAAAATAAAGGGAGCCCATTTACGGTCAATTTGGTTATCAAAATTACCAAGGAAATTGTTAAAGGGGGTCGGTGGTTATAAGATCTTGGATAAAAAGACCATACAGTTCTTACTCCATTTGGGGACGTTTTCAGTTCTCGAAAATACCGTCCGAAAAAAGACCATCGTCACAAAAAGGATCATGAAACAGGATAAAACCTTATATTAGAAAATAAACCTATTAGCTGTTCTCTGGGTTAGCGTTAGGTCGATTAAAAGTAAACAATGAGCCCTGATTTTATAGATTTTTAGCCAAAAATATAAGTTTTTGTCCAAAGGATCTTATAGTGGAGAAACTTCCGACCATACATGTATTTTAAACTGGGGTTGTTTTTAAGGTTTAGGTCGATAAAAAAAGGTAAAGACCAATCATTTCGAAAATTCGGATTTCTGTTAAAAAATCCCCAAGAAACGGAACATATGAAATAAAGAACCCGACCACTAACAAACGATAAGTGTGGCGACTTGTTGTGGACTCTTTGTCTATTAGGCGAAATCCTACGAGACGAAATAAAAATAACATAAGAATGTAAAATGAAAATATATTATATTGATATAAATATTTAAATTAACATTTCGAGCGGAAATTCTCAGATTCTTTAGAATAATATAATATATTTGTGGCCTACATTCTTATGTTCTAATTTTTTCGTCTACAAGGATTTCGCCTAATAGGTAAAGACTCTTTACTAAAGACTCGTTACTAAAGAGTCCAGAACAAGTCGCCACACTTATCGTTTGTTAATGATCGAGTTCTTTATTTCATATGTTCCGGGACTTTTTACGGCAATCTAATTGTTTTTTTCTAATTTTAGGTAACGGTAATATAATTATTGGCCGGCCTAACCCCAAAAACAAATTTGCAAAGTTGCAAATTGACAACAATGACGCAATATGAATAAGCTCGATAATCGCTGGAAATCCAGTGAAATTGTATGATTAAATAAATATTTGAGAATCCAAATTCTTCTTATGTTTAAACAACTAATATTGTAAATTTAATTCGGTGGCAGCGAGCATCCAGCTCTTTAGAACGTCGACGTTCTAGCTTTCTTGAAATCCACTTTTTTTTCAATCCGAAAGAAAAATGTTTAACAACTTATATATGAGTGGTTATAAGGCCGCGACCAAAAGTCCTTATTTCAGAAAGAAAATACCGTAAAATCTAGCGAACACAATCCCATATTCTTATAAAAAAAGCCTGCAACAAAAAACTGCATTCAAACTGAGATTTTACATCAGACGCGCAGTCGGCACTAAGGTGCCCGGAACTTTTCTTTCCATTTTCAAAAAGTGCCAAAAAAAAAAGTTGCGGGCACCCTACTCGGCACCGTCTTGATCCGAATATTGTCTGTTATGGAGAAAGGGAAATCTACGACATAGTATACATAGGATGCGCCTTTAACCGGCCAATTTTTTTTTTTTGGAAATAACATTATTTAACGACTATGCATTGAGCCGTTAAATTTACAATCGCTGCTCGGTTAAGTTATTGTCGTTTACAAAGACAGATTAAGTGTATTTAAAGTTTAAATTTTAAACACTAATTATCCAAATGTTTTAGCAACACTATTAGCAAGTGCAAAAATTTCAGTTGAAATGACGAAAAATTACGAAATTTGACAACATAGGTATTATGAGTCATAATTTATGACAATAAGTACACCACCTAACACGTTATGTTAACACCATTAAACGTCAAAAACTGTTAACATAATGTAATTTTGTTAACATAATGTGGTAGGGCGTTTGGTTAAACAATTGGAAATCGAAGTTAATCAAATCCCAAAAAGTGTTAACATAATGTAATATTGTTAACATAACGTGTGTTAACATAACGTGTTAGGTGGTGTATTGTTATTATCTACCAAAAGAATCTGGTGCGAAAGATAACGCGCCTGGTGGTTAAACAATATAAAAATGCGATTTGCACGATTTTCGAAATATTGATTTCGTTACTTTATGGGAGATTATTTCAGTAAAAATTGACCTTCCCTTAAAATTTTCAAAATGAAGCAATGATTGTTGAATTTGAAATTCAGGCATTTTCATTGGCTTGGCTTGGCTTTTTAGATTGTCAAATTTTTTTGTCTTGGCTCGGCTTGGCTTTTAACATTCTCAAAAAATTTTGGTTTGTTTTTTTTTCACCTCTCAAAAAATTTGGCTTGGCTTTTTAACTTCCCAAAAATTTTTGGCTTGGCTGTAAAAAAAAATTTGAATAGACCTTTTGTATTGATTCATTTATAAAAAAAATGGGGTTTTGTTTCATAAAAAATAATTTATTACTAAAAAACTAACCTTTTGTGGGCCAGACGGTATAAAAAACGGCCCAACGCCACCAACAAGTCCCCAAAGAAGAGAGACAAGAAGAAAAGTGACCCAGGAATTAACCATTTCTTTTCACTTAAAAAAATATAATAAAACAAAAGTCTAATAAAATAAAAGAATCGTTTTATTTTTTTTATTTTTCGTTTTTCTCTCTCTGACGCTTTATTTTCAACAATCGATTGAAACTCGACTTCGACCAATCAGCGCGTCGCATTCATTCATAGCCACTCGAGATTCACAAAAATAAAAGATTTTTTTTTTCAAATAATCATGTTTTTTTACGGAAACAAAGATATGAAAAGAGAAATTATTTTAGGTTGGGAAGATGCAGTTAATTAAGTCTGTTTACATAAAGGAGCTACAGTTTACACCGTAACTTTACACCTAGGCGAAGGTGTTAATAAAAATCGTCCAAATAACGGGAGATGGAATACAGTTGGTGTGGTAACGAGTTGACACTTTCGTTTCCGATTTTTTTATTGTCAAAAACTGTCAACTCGTTCCAAACTGTCACTTCGTTCCGTCACTTTTGCCGATTTTGCCCAAAAAACTGTCACTTCGTTCCAAACTGTCAACTTGTTACGTGACAACTCGTTACCACACCAACTGTACAGTGTATTCAATACACTACCTATTATGGTCCTATACACAGGGTGCGCCGTTATGTTTCACCCCGTTATGTTTCACCTGTCCCCGCTCGTGCCGTTATGTTTCACTTTTTTTGGGAACAATTTTTCCAGCTTATCCGCCTACGCCCTGCGCCGTTATGTTTCACCTGAGAATATAATAAACATTTTTGTTCAAACTTCAATTATAGGCTATAATTTATACGAGTGCATAAAATCTAATACAATTTTAAGACCAAGTAACTCGTTAGATGATAATTAATAATAATTGATAATAATGATAATTGATAAAAAAAAAAGTTTTTTTTTTCGCTATTTTTTCTCTGTTCTAAATCAATTTTTAAGCGCTCGATTGTAGCGCATACTCGAAATATGGAGGGTATGCAGAAATTTGAAACAATCTAGAGAAATTCACGTAGGGGCCGTTATGTTTCACCTCAATGAAATGCAGACCAATTAAAATAATTGGGTAAAACGGTTGGTTAGATAATAAAAAATCTCGATACGTTTGGGTCAAAAAAGTGGTAAGTGAAGCCAGCTTTGTTAAGATAACTTTTGTTATGATAACGGTTAGGTGGTTTAAATAAGAGCAACATGCATTTTTAAATGAATTCTGTGATTGTAATACAAAAACATAAAACATTAGAACAAAATCTGAAAAATAAATAATGAAATCTAAGATCACATGTGATCACAGTGCTTAAGAATTGAAGCATAAGAGCGCAGGGCGTAGACTATAAAACATTAGGATTTCACTGAAATATGTTCTACTTTTACATGTATTTCTGATGTATTTTCCTAAATCTTCTAGGTTTTTAGACCAGCGAAAAAGTTCAAAAAGACATGATTTTTTTAGAAAAAAAAAAGCGTAAAAAGACATGATTTTTAAGATTTTTCCCAAAAAGCAAACTTTGATTGGACTTTATTCACAAAAAAGATCCTACGACCCTTGAAAAAAGTGTCTTGACCTGAGTGCAAAAATGACCTGACCTTATAACAGTCACAGCTTCTAACCTTATAACCTGACCCCCTGTAGCTAAACTAATATTGATATGCGCTGGTTGAAACATTTTTGTTATCGAACTCTATTCAAGCAAGTCTGATCAAGATAAAATATTTGAATCAGATTTTGCATAAAGGCGATTTTTGTTTCGTTTAGTTAAAAAAAAAATAAGTGACTGAAAAAAGATATAAATAGAGGGCCACATAAAAGAGACTAACACTAAAATATATTATTTCTGAATCAAAATGTCTTTACTTTTAAAACGGTGAACTATGAAACACTATTTAAAATAACGTCTAAAACTCGGATTTCGAACTGCTTTATGTTATGTTTAAAACAAGTGGGCTGAACTGGTCTTATCAGAATTGGGTGCTAGATGGCTCGTATCAAAGAGTAACGCCCAGCTTGTGCTCGTTTTTGATGCGTTATTTCGTAGCCGTTTTGTATAACTTGGGAAATGATGGTTAAGGTCACGTGAATTCGAAATGTGAAGAGAGATTTTGTGTCTTATTGTTATAAGGTCTGAAATTATTGTTTTAAGGTCTGATACATTTTGAAATTAATTATCGCTGAATGGCTTGATTATCGCTTCATTGTTTTTTTTATCTGAACTGGTTCATATTCATAAAACGATCTCATTATTATTGATATTATTGTTATAACTTAACAGCCGAGTTTTATGAAAATGAACCAGTTAGATTCTCATTGAATTTCTCAAAACAATTTGAGAATAACAAGCAAACAAGTTTTGAGAAGTGTTTTGTGAAATTCAATGATAATCTAACTGATTCATTTTCATAAAACTCGGTTGTTCTAGGTTATAAGGTCTGATAATTGGTTCGTTATAAACTCTTTTTAGCTCTCATTTTTTTTAAACAATTTTTTTAGATTATTTTGACATCGAAATCGTTCACGGTCAAAAATGGAGGATGCAATAGCTTTGGCGGAAAATGGTGATTATGAGACGCCAAACGAAATTCAAATCGATCCCACCGATTACGATATCGAAATAAATCCCATAGATGAGGTTAAAATCGAGACCGGAGAGCTTCCCACTCAGGTTAGTTCGGACCGTCTCAGTTGGGATAAAGTACAAACTGAATACAGTTTGATATGGAGAAAGGTGAATTCGACGGCCAGTTATACGGATTTGGAACACGTTTTTCACATTTTTTTTTTAATTTGACTGCAAAGATAATGAATGACCCCTTGAGAAATCATGTCTTTTTATATACACCCCCTGCGCTGTTATCTTATCACCCGTTATCTTGCGGATTTTTGCCGGCCCATTTTCCAGGAATCCTTATCTTTATGTGTTGAGCACTGCGCTGTTATCTTGCAGATGTCCCCGTTCGCTACGTTATATTGCAGATTTTTCTCATGCGACAGTTGCATGATTACAGCGCATGGGGCAGAGGTCGGCATTTTGATTTTTGTTTCTTGTCCAACCCGATTCCAATTACGCTGGTAAAAGTCGGGTAAAGTTACCCGTTTCGGGTAAAATTCGGACTTTTTTTCCAGACAACAAAATTTCTCAAAAAAGTCATTTTTTAATTGCATTTAAGGTCACGACTATTTTTAGACGTTATAAGTTATAACTTATAACCAACACCCCCTGTAGAGTTTTCGCCAACATTTTCTCAAAACACAAACCTAGCATAATTTGAAATTTTAGAATTCTCACTCACGTCCGAAAAAACGCAAACCAAATGAGACATGTGTGACGTTTTACACAGGTGACTGTGATTCGTCCATTGACCCGCAAACCCTGCCTGATAT
>SCLG01000283.1:11055-64549 GCA_004367875.1 Oikopleura albicans
ATTCTCACTCACGTCCGAAAAAACGCAAACCAAATGAGACATGTGTGACGTTTTACACAGGTGACTGTGATTCGTCCATTGACCCTCAAACCCTGCCTGATATTGAAAAAATCTCAAATGAAACATGTTCAAATCCAGCTCAGCTCTTCGTGCAGTGTTTTGGTGCCGAGTTTATGGACCAAATTCGAAGCGCCACTAATTCAAATATTCAACAAAATGTGCCCAATTATGCCGATTCTTCAACCTCCGCTCTCGTTACATTAAGGTAGTTTTTTTAGCTGAGTACACAGAAAACCGCTAGGCTATATTATTCAAAATCATATACAGTCCCCAGTCCCTTATGAGCCGCGATTTTTTTTCGATTTGAAAAAGTGGCCCATCATATGCAACAGCCAGCTGGCCTTCCCATCTCGACAGCTGGCTGGGCAGTTCGACAGGCCAACTCATGTTTTTTGCACTTAAGAGGCAAGCACAGTTTAGAGGCAGCTCGTTTTTTTTGAGCTCGAGAGGACAGTTCAAGGCAGCTCATTTTATTTTTAAACTATTCCGAGCCCTGCTCCGCACATTAACTTTAGTTCGGCTTTAAAAAACCACCTTAGCGACCTTGAAATATTTTTCGGGACAAAAATCCTTTCTTCGTTGTACAAACCCGAACATGTGGACAGTCGATTTTTCCTGCTCAATATGAAGTCTATTATTGATGTTTTTTCAAAAAATGATCCTGATTATCTAATATGTGACAAGTTTTTGCACAGTTCGCCCCGATTCGACTTTATCAAACGACATCTGGACATTGGCAAAAATGACATGGTGCCCAAAACCTATAATGGCCAGGTGATTATGAAAAATGACGATTCCCCAGTTTTGATAGCAGATTTGTCATTGAAGGGTTTTCTCACCAAAGACTAGTTTTTTTAACGCGTTTTATCACCTTTACAGCGTATAGTTTAACATTTGGATTAATGTGCTGATGGTTAGCCTATCAAACATTTATTTTACCACTGACAGCTTTATTAAGGGGTCGCCAACTAGTGTAACACTTTTCTATAGGATATCCTAATGACATGAAAGTGGTTTTGAAAGCACTTTGTTGAGTTAGGCTTTCGTCCGCCGGTAAATACGAGAAACATCGGTTTCTCGAATACCGCTTGATTAAGTTTCATGAAATCGAGACCTATACTCAGTTGTTTGCGTAAAGTACGTTAGTGGGGTCAAATGTGTAATATGACCCTCAAAGAGGATAAAATTACAACTTGCTTTATATGGAATGTTATGACACCAATTCCATCAGATTTGTTTCACAACTTGAACTTCGCCTCAGAGTTAAATGAATGATCTCTTAAAAAGGTAGAAAATCCATATTAGAAATTGTTACCCGTTTTTGAAGCTTGCAATAAGAACTTTCAAAAATACAAAAATCCGTGCTCTAAACGTCAGTTTTCAATCGATGACTGTTTTCAAGGGACTTCAGCGGCGGATCCCTTGCGTCAATGTGAACCTCAAAAGGGAAACCGCTCCGGACAAAAGTACATTTCCCTTTGTGATTCGGATGCCTATATTCATAATCTTATGATTCAATTTCCGATGCAATTCGCACAATGGACATCTGTAGAGCAGGGTTACTTATTTTGTTTATTTGTTACGTCGCTATTGATTTGGTCAATTATTTGTGCGAGATTTGTTTTTTGTTTTGCAATCATATACAAGGTCTTATTTTCGCGTGATTACATATTATATGATTTATAACGTCATTCCCCCTTCAAAATGAACCAGTTAGATTCTCATTGAATTTCTCAAAATAATTTGAAATTAATTATTTAAAATTTTTTTTCATGCGATAAGCCGTTCATTAGACTTGATTTTTCAACCAGTAGGGTATGGGCAAACAATATAACTTATATTATATAAGATAATTCCGCGCTGAAAATGAACCAGTTAGATTCTCATTGAATTTCTCAAAACAATTTGAACTTAATTACGCTGAATTGCTTGCTTGATATTATCTTATGGATGGGCCATACCGTATTCCATGAGAAATTCAATGAGAATCGTTAGTTAACTGGTTCATTTTCAGCGCGTAATCACCTTATATTGTTTGTGCTCTGGTCAGATCCGACTTTTGACCCGTGTTCACACGAAATGAGTGTTAATTGTTGATTGAGTTCGTAACCCTGACTTGGAGACAATGATGAGTAAAATTATGCCGCCACAATTTTATAATCGTGGGTGTACGATAATGGGCGACAGTCGCTTCTTCCCGGATAAAGTAATTGATTATTTTGAAAGGAAAAATACTCGCGTGGAAACTTGTGGAAAGCATACATTTTTCAACATTCATGTCGGACGAGATATTTCAAAATATTCCATTGGACAGCACAGCTATCATCCACTAACGAACAGTAGTGGTATAGCCGAAGGACAGTGGATTCGGGGCAAGGTTTATAATTGACCCTCGTGGCCTATTCTAGAGAAAACGGGAGAGAAAGATCAAAAAGGGGTCAATTTATAACCTTTATATGGGGTTTTATTTCAAATGTGATGGACTTTATAATTCACAATACATGGGTGCTTTATAAAAATTACATTCGAGAACATCACGAGGAAGATGAGCGTTTTGGGCGGTTGTTGCGCTCTCGACGTCTTCATAATTATTTTATGCACAAACTTGGCCAGGGTCTGATTCTGGGTGGAAATGAGATACCACTAGGCCAAATATCCGTAATGTCTAAAGATAACCGTCAAGCTGAAGAAAGCCCTTTACCTTCATCTTCAACTGGGATCAGGAACTGTGTACCATCTTGGAGTTTTTTTTTTATTTGTTAATTTTATTTTTTGTAACTTTCCGTCTGTTTTTTGGCGCTCCGAATTCTTGCTAAGAAATCACAAACCAGAGGCATTTTTTACCCTACCCCGATTGGACCCGATTTTTTAAGGCAGGCTCCACTTTATTTTGCCTGGGTCTAGTAGGGCTCGATTCGGGTCCATCAGTGTTGGTGTGGGTCCAGTTTTAGAACGGTAGGGTACAGGGTGGTCTGGTTATAAGGTCACAAGGTGTGACCGTTATAAGGTCAAGTCATCTTTTTTGCACTAAGGTCAAGTCATCTTTTTTGCACTAAGGTCAAGTCATCTTTTTTGCACCAAGGTCAAGTCATCTTTTTTGCACCAAGGTCAAGTCATTTTTTTTTCATTTTTTTTTTGGGTGAAGACCTTTTTTGGAGCAAACTCATATCTTTAAAAAAATTTTAAAATGGTTATAAGGTCAAATCATTTTTTGGAGTACATTAAGGTCAAGTCATTTTTCTCGAGCTTGACCTTATAACCAGACCCCCTATAAGGTCCAATAGAAATTTTCTGTGCGATCAGCCACATGGCTCGGGATCATATCCTAAGTTTTCCTGCTAGATGATACCCGATAATAAGAAAGCGCTGTTATCACCATACTCACGTGTTAGCCAAACAGCGCCGACAGACAAAAACGAAATGTATGTTTTGTCCGAATGCGATTTGTTACCAACATACTGTCATCAAATGTGTCGATTGCCACGAACGGGATATCCCTAACGCTAGAGTCTCCGTCGTGCAGCTCCAGGAAGAACAGCCCCTTCAAATTGTTAAACTGGAGTGAAAATTCCATTCAAAACGGATATACATGTATATATATACAGTCCATAATAGTATAAGGGACGTTTTCAAATCTCTAAAAAAGCTTCCGTCAAGGGACAAACGTCCGTCATTGGAGCGTCCCTTATGGGGCTGTAGTTAATATTTAATTGCTGGTTCAAGGTTTGATCACATTTTAAATTAGAGTGGGTAGATATACGGGCCAGGTCTTAGATCAGAGATCGGCACGATGAATCCCGCGCAGGGTAAGATGGGTCA
The DNA here is from genome assembly GCA_004367875.1 of Oikopleura albicans. NCBI lineage: Eukaryota > Metazoa > Chordata > Appendicularia > Copelata > Oikopleuridae > Oikopleura > Oikopleura albicans. The sequence goes on from SCLG01000283.1 coordinate 14,935, forward strand.
GACCCGGCTTTCCCGCGGGTAAAGTAGGGGTAGGGTAGCACCTGTTTTAGGCCGGGTCAGACCCGGCTGTGACCCGCCTATGATCCGGCTCACTCGGGTCAGACCCGGCACGGGTACGGGTCACAGGTTTTTTGAAGCGGGTTAGCCGGGTCAAAGCGGGTCAGCCGGGTCAAAGNAAAACAAAAATAATGTAATTCGGTCCACAAATATAGAAATGACGAGCATTTGTATTTGGAGTGCATATATGCACTCGAGCCGCGGTCCCCCAATCGTACCTGAGCCGCGGTCCCGGGTTAATTAACAAAATTTTATTATCTTAACACTTTATGAGCAAAACAGTTGTTAAGATAACTCGTTAGGTGATGTACTACACCACCCGCGCCGTTATCGGGTCACCCTTTATCGGGTCAAAATTTCAACTAAAAATTTTCCAGCTACCCTACCTACGCACTGCGCCCTTATCGGGTCAAAATTCTGCCTCATAATGTTGACCCGATAACGGCGCAGGTGTATAATATGAAAACTTTTAGATTCAAATTATATATAAAAGTTGAATGAAAAAAATATATCTGTGTTTTTGACCAAAATATTGTTTTTCTTTTTTTTCAAAATTTATCTTTTTTGGATTGTGTTTTTGATCAAAAAAGTGTCCATTTGATTTCAATTGCCAATAAGGTCAGATAAAAATATGGATATAGCTTAACCACTCGCCCTGTATGAATTTATTGCTCTGTTAAAATCGCACTTTTATGAATAGACATCTTTTTTATGAAAACACAAATTTTGTATCCAATACTGTCAGTAAAGTCTTATTTACAGGGGGTCTGGTTATCAGGTCACAAGGTGTGACCGTTATAAGGTCAAGTCATCTTTTTTCAAGATTAATCGTGTCTTTTTTCACTTTTTTCGGTGACTCTCAACCCCCCACCCCCGCTGGCCATATTTTTTGGCAAAATCATATCTAAAAAAAAATTAAAAATAGTTATAAGGTCACGTCATTTTTTGGAGTGCATTAAGGTCAAGTCATTTTTTGTGGGCTTGACCTTATAACCAGACCCCCTGTAGCTCCAATAGGAAAACATAAGGCTCTCAAAAGTGAATTTTTTTGGATATGTTTTCCCAAAAAATGCGTCCCCTAATTTAACCATACATCATTTTTAGATTTGAAAAATGGTCACTTTCGAAGTGCTTCCCGACGAGGAGTGCGAAAGTGTCTCGAAGAGCAAAAAAGATTCAATGCTAATTGAGTCTAAACTTCGAAAAGTAGAACAAATTGAATCGGATAGAAATGCGAGCCGGGCGAAACGAAAAGAAGCTGTTCGGTTACTTCACGAAATTATCATCGAAAATGAAATTGAAGAGCTCAACTCACCAAAGTCATTCACGCCCCTTGTCAAACTACTGTGTCGCTTATTTAATGATGACTCCGGTAAGTTATAGCGGGTGTGGTTATAAGGTTTGACGTTTTGACCGCTATGACTCATAGCCTATGAGGGCTATATGATATAGCCTAATTGGTACATGGGGTGGTTATAAGGTCTGAGATTTGGTCGTTATAACTTATAACATGTTTTTGGAAAAAATCTTTAAACTCATCTTTTTCGTTTTTTTAGATGAAGGCCTGCTCCCTGTTGAGACATTTTTTTTCTACATGAATGTAGAAATCATGCCTTTTTGATTTTTTTATAATAATAATAATAATTAATTTAATATTAATTAATAATAATGTTTTAGAATCAATTCGAACGACTGCAACATCCGAAATGAAGAATTTTTTAACAAAAACAAAAAACTCGGTTGTTCTAGCGGCGTTGATTCCAACATTAGAAAGCCGCCTCGGCGCCGAACGAATCGTCGAAGAATGCGAAGAGTTAAGATTGGAACAACTTCGACTTTTGGAACACATTTACAAAAACTACACCGAGTATATAAAGGGATATATTGGCGAAATGAGTTCTATATTGATGCAAGTACTTCAAGGAATGGTTTAAAATCACTAATCACATAGCATTCATTTTTTTATTTTTAAAAAATAAGAAGAATTTGCCATGAAAATGGTGCGCAATTAACGAAATAAAAAAAATACGGCCTTTGGCCAATGGCCAACGCTCAACAAAAAATTAAAGTGATGAACGATCTATGGAGATCGCTCTTCGAGCACGCTGATTGGCCGGCCATGGCCGAAGAGTTTTTTTTTCTCAATTGGCCAACAACCACATTGAGCAACATTTTCATGGCAAATTCTCCTTATGTTCCGACTGCGTAATTTTTATTCTTAGTCATAAAACTAATATTTTAGTGCATTTTTTTAAAGGTTCCTTTTTGCTTTGAGACCTTAGAACGGACCATCTCTGTATTGTTGTTTTAAACCTGAAATAGATCCATTCGTTGCAATTCGTATTCTTGCAAATGAAATGCTTCAATTTTTGGTCGAAACTTTTCCGTACATTATTCATCAGTTCGCCGAGGGGTTAATTTTGCCACTGATCACATCCTCCAATCACCAACAGTCAAAAGTAAGGTCGGCAACTGTCACGTCAATGGGCCGCCTCTTAAAAATTGCCGCACCAGAACTACTTCGAAAAAATTTTGCCATTTTAGTTTCGGATATTTAATAAGGTTCGAATAAATTAATATTATAAATATAAATCAAAAGCAAATTTAAATAATAATTTGGAAGCATGTTTTTTTACAAAAAAATAGCAGAATGCGCGCGACACCATCTTAATAAATCTCGCGCGCAACAAACTAAATGCGCGCGAGATTGATGTAGGACAGAATGTTTTGCGCGCAAAAATAAAATGCGCGCGAGATTGATGTGGGACAGAAAATCTCGCGCGCAAAAATAAATTGAGCGCGAGATTTCGACTTATTTATCAATCTCGCGCGCAAATTAATGCGCGCGAGATTGATGAGAGATGGAAAATTTCACGCGAGAACTTTGTTAAGATAACTGGTTAGGGGGGTTAACTTATCTTACAACAAAAATAATAAAACAATAAAAATATCCACAGTTAGTCCAGCGTTGTTTTGACGATAATGCTACAGTCCGACACGCCTTAATGTCCGAACTAATCGATTATTTAAAAACGTATCGTGATCGTTATTCCTTTTTCAATCTGCTTATCCCGGTATTTTTCGGTTTTTTCGATGATGAAGATTTGTTCATTTCAGCCGAGTCCAAGGCGGCCTGGATTGAAATTGGCGCCGTTTTTGAACTTGAAAATGAAACAGATTTAAAAGAAGAAATGGATTATCCGACGGACCCGCCCGCTTCTTGGCCCGCCGACGTTGCCCGGCCCCGCATAGGATGTCGGGAATTGGTTAGTCGTAATGTTATGGGCATGATGCCCGGCCTGGGTCGTGATGCCCTCGACAATTTAAGTCAGAGTTAAAATTCAAGGTTCAATATACCGTGTGTCGGCGCGTAGACTCTTGCGGTAATGCCAAAATACCGTTAAACCAGATACGAAAATTGCCTAACCCTTAAGTCTCCGTACCGACACACGGTACGATTGGGAATACAAATTTGGTATAAATTCCACATATTGTGTTATTTCTGGAAAGTCAAAATTGAAAAATACATTTTTTTTATTTCAAGATTAAATACACATCTTTTTCTAAATAAATCATGTCTTTTTATACTTTTTAATATAAAATTATGTTTTTAAAACTATACCATACACTTGTATTAAAGGTTTATGGTACAGGGGGGTTGGTTATAACTTATAAGCTCAGCCATTTGGACTTGGTCAAGTCATTTTTTTCACTAAGGTCAAGTCAGTTTTTGTTGTTGCACTAAGGCCTTATAACTTATAAGTTATAAGGTCAAGTCCGTTTTTTGTGAAACATGTTTTTTCTACAAAAATCTTAAAAATTATGTCTCTTCACGATTTTTTAACTTTCCTATAAACAATTTTTACCGGAGAAATAACATGAATTTTTGATAATATTTTTGAGTAAAAAAAAAATTGAAACTCTAATGTTAGCTTAGAAAATCGTCTTATGGCCACGCGCGTGTTTGCGTTAGTGATATCCCACTGTGAGCGGAATATCCACCAGCACGTCCCTAAAGTCATCGAGGTCATCAGCCGCACCGCCACCGATTCGTGCGTGCGTGTGCGGGATAATACCGCCCAAATTGCCGAGTGGCTCTGTATCCTGGCCAAGCCGGATTTAATTCTAAAAATCATTTTACCTGGATTGGAGGGATTTGCACTGGGTACGCTTGTTACGCTAAACAAATTTTCCAAAACGTGCAAAAACGCCGACTTAGCCGGCGATATTGTTGTCGCGTTAACGCGCGCCGTTTCATGCTTAACCCGTGATGACGCGATAATCGCGCTTATTCGATCGACGCTTGTTTTTCTGGCAAAAATTGCCCCACAAGAGTCATTGTCAAATATTATTTCGGTGGAAATGGTCGCACAGGCCCTAATGACCGGCGTGATTGAATTTGACGCTACGGTTCTGCAAATTTTGGCCGAAAATTTCAAAAAATCTGTGGGGGAGATTTTGAATCACTGTGCAACGCAGTTTATTAAAGTTAATCAAAGCGCCATTAGAACATGGAATCACCACTCCAACGAATTCCATGCTTGGGTCTGTTTATTACACTTTGCTAGTTATTAGTTTCAAAAATTTTTAGTAAATTCAAAAATATTTACACGAAAGTTTATTGGTCAAAATTTCTTTCTTTTTCCTTTAGTTTTAACTCCAAGGGGGAAGTGTGTGCATGCACACGAATTGTTTTTTCGTCGATTAAGGCATATGGAAGCCCCGTAAGTCAAAACGAGTATTGCTGACCCCCCCTCAACTTTTCCAGAAAATTACATTGACGGTATTTTTTCCGTAGGTTGGATATTTCAAACAGCTCTCTAGGGGGCCCTGGTGGCCCAAATCAATTTCTGAATAGCCCAAATCAATTCTGAATAGTCAGATCGACGTAGTTTGACGAGCTCTACAACTTGGCTTTACCAGAATTATTGCGAATTTTTAAGTTTGTGCATATATGCACACATTTTCCCCTACGGGTTATCAATTCACTCCTTCCCCCGAGAGTTAAACTTTAAAATTAAAGTACAGGGTTTTTAATAGAACAGCAATAATCAATCGGGTCGTCTTGAGCTTGAAAACCAAAATATCTACACCACATGCGGCGTTATGTGTCATCTCGTTAGTTTTTTTTTCATTGGTCCTGTTATCATAACTTTTTACTTCCTTTTTTGACTGTGATAGATATGTTTATATATCGACAGTTTTTCATGAAAATGAACCAGTTAGATTCTACTTGAATTTCTCAAAACAATTGGAAATTAATTACGCTGAATTTCTTGCTTTCTAGGCTGAATTGTTTTTTTTTTACAATCAAGGAAAATCTGGTTCATTTTCACGAAAAACACCCTTTATACATATGTACATGTTGAATATGATATGTTCATCGCTGCGAGGTTATATTTAACTTTTTTTTCATATGGTTTGGAAAAAATAACGGCGCAGGGGATGTACTTTCATTTTATTAAGAAGTTGAAAATAAAATTTATGGCTCAAATACGAGGATAGTATTATTGCCCGGTATTCATCGCAAATTTATTATAAAAAATATTTTTTTTGAAACTTTGAAAGCCATTATTCAATAGGCAGCATTTTTATCGGTTCAGCGGGATTCTTCGAAGGATTGCTCGAGCCAAAAGAAGAAAATCAACGGATTCGGCTAAATACGCTCCAAGTACTTCTATCGTTAATATCTCCAAAGCCAGCAAAAATCCCATCAGACGCACGATCGGTTTTGGTTAAAATGATTTCAAAAAATATTATTTTTCGAGCTGGGCGCCTGGAAACGGCGGTTCGTCTTCTTTCAGGTAAAAAATAGTTTAATTGAAGAGATTTAAATGTATATTTAAATAAAAGATAATTTAGAGGCTAAATCAATAATTAGAAACTCCTACAGGGGCTCTGTTTCTATGGTCTCAAGTTGTGACCGTTATAAGGTCATGACCGGTTATGACCGGTCAAGTCAGTTTTTTGGAAATCTCTTTAAAATCATGTCTTTTTGCGTTTTTTCTGGATGAAGACCAGCTAATATATTTTTTGTGCGTCATGAGTTCGATTATATATTTTCTAATACATTAAGGTCAAGTCAGCTTTTTTACAACTTGACCTTGTAACCATACCCGCAAATATAAGGTAATTTACCAAACGATTTTAGTGACGATTCTTTGTTTTCTGCTTCCCCATGAATTGGGGCCAGAGCAAGTTCTTTGGTATCGCGCTTTTGAATCAACTATTCATTCTTCTCTTGAAGACGATGAGATTTCCATCAGGTAACTATTTAAATATATATAGGGCATTGAAACTGTATTTTCAATTATAAGTAGGGTCCGAACGGGGGTCCGCCAATTTTCTTTGTTTTAGGCATACCGTATGGGCCAAAATAACGTGCTTCTCGCTTTCTCAAATTTTGTATATTCAATAGGCTTAAAAACTAGATAAGCGAGAAGCGCGTTATTACACATGGTCGCGAAATGGTGTTTTGGGTGAGATTTCGCGACCACTACTTTTTAAGTAGAAAAAAAATGGTCGCGAAACCTTGTTTGAAACACCATTTCGCGACCATGTGGTCGCGAAACCATACTTTGAACAACAATTCGCGACCAAATGGTGTGGTGGCGAAGGTACTAATAAACGGGGTTTTTCCCGACCAAAAATGGTCGCGAAAGTACCCTTCAAGTTGTTTTGCACATATGAGCGGCTAAGAGTTACGCGGAATTTTCTCGACATTGGCCCGTTCGGACCCTAGTTATAATTTATTAATAACTTAACAGGCTCGCCCTGCTGGGTGCAGTAGACCAACAATTCATCAAATTGTGTGCGTTTTAGAAAACAAAGCATGAATTTATTGGGCAATTTACTTCACGAATGCACAGCGGGCGATTTTGATATTGATTTCCTCCACAAAATTTATCACTATTATTTACAAAGACTTGATGATCCACAAAATTCGTTGAGGATTCTTGCTGCAAAGGTATTTTTTTTTGTTATTGTTTGAAAACAAAATCCTTGTAGAGTTATGTAGGGAACCGTTTTAATCCGGATATTGAGTTTTGTCGAGAAAGGGTAATCCGCCGACAGTTTATAAATACCCATTATCTAAAAACGCAATGTCTGGATCAAGACGGTACCTACGTGGGTTCAAAAAATAGATATAAAATTAATCGTATGGTCTGTTGACCAAGGACCGTGAAGAGTCCCTTAATATGGACTTTTCATTACAGTCCTTACTCTCAATACGGACGCTTTGTTTCTATACTTTTTTTTAAAAAATATCCTCAACAGGGCTCGACATGAATGGCTTTTGGCACATGGCTTGGCTTTTTATAAGCCAAGCCCAGCCAATTTTTTTGGGGAGGGCCAAAAAAGCCAAGCTAAGCGAAGCCAAAACTTTTCGAGAATGGAAAAAGCCAAGCTAAGCCAAGCCAATGAAAATCCTTGGCTTTGCCGAGCTCTGGATTCCCCAAAACAGTCGCAAAATGGACATTTTATGAAAATGCACCTCAATACGGCTGCTATTTTCAAAAATCAAAAACGTCGGTATTGGAAGTAAGGACGGTATATATATATATATATTTACCTCTACTATAATTTTCATAGTGTACGGAACAGATTTTCGAACTACTAAGACAATTAACGGAAGCTGACGGATATGATACGGTATTGTATGGGGCGCACACAGACAGCGCCATCACAGTTCTCCTACTCCACCTAGATGATGACGACTCGGGCGTTCAAGAAGCCGTCCAATCAGCGCTCGTTAAGCTTCACGCAGTCGATCCTGATAGGGTGAAAAGTAACTCCAAAAATGAGCTCAAAAAATTGACTAATTCTAAACGTATTGATTTTCTGTTGAACTTATGACCTGCCAAAATGCGAAAAAAAGGAGATGAAAATTAGTCGAAATTACATTTTTAGAAACCTGCTATTTTTAATTGCGCGATCAAATATTTACTATAGTCATTTTAACTTCGAGAAAGCGTAACTCGGTTGTATTTCATACTTTTTGTATAATTACTGGTGTGGGTCGTCAGTTTGTCACCCAGCTCGACGCGGGTCGTAGAATAGATACGAGTGAGTACTGTGATAAACCTACAAGCGAAATTTGCTCGGTGATACTTTTTTCCACACACCAGTACACTTGAAGAAAAATTGCGGAATAATTGGTGGACAAACCTGAGACTTATTTTTATGTTTTTAAAGTGTTAAAAATGCCTTGACCAAAAAAAATACACAGGGTGCGCTGTTAACCAAAATGAATATTCCACATGAATATTCCACAAAAAATAGCCGGTTACCCGTAATTGTCCATGTTTTGTAATTTTTCTTTCAAAGAATTTTTCACCGTGTGTTCGCGTTGTAATATTTTATTTTATACACATTCCATATATTTTCTTATGTCAGAAATACTAAAGATATATTTTTCCAACCGTATTTTTTACGTTTTCAATTTAGAGGCCCGAACTGTAGTGAGCCAATCGTGTTAATGGATCACTTTTGTGATCAGCTGGCGGCCGAGATCATCAACGACGTGCGCCAAGGTAGCTTTTTAAGATTGTCCTAAAATTATTATTATCATGGGGCCTAGACCGTAATAGTTATTCTCTATCGGATTTTTGAACGTAGGCTAAAGGAAATTAAGATGCAAAAATTCGTTAGGCAATAACTATTACGGTCTAGACCCCATGAGAATAGTAGTTCTAGGACGATGTAAAAAAACTACCCCAGAGCTTGACACGAGAACCAACGCCCCAAACTACCGAGAGCCAAAACAACAACAAAAACCACAACAACAACAGCAGCAATCGCAACAACATCGCCTGCTGGGTGGGGCTGTCTTGTCGGCGGGGGATCAGCGCCCCGTCAAACGCGCCAAAAACAACAACACGGAGAATGTGGCGCGAAAACGACGCACCGAAAAAGAGGAAAGAGACATCGACCAATTAGCTGATAGACTCACCAGTGATATTATCAATCATGCCACAGCGGGAGGTTTTTTTATTTTAAAAACTTGGTTAAAATTGGTTAAAAATGGTTAAACAGCAAATGCACTATAAATATTTGCAGAAAAATGACCAAAGGGGGTCAAATTTCAGCAAATGCACTATAATTTTTTTGCAGAAAAATGATCAAAGGGGGTCAAATTTCAAGTTAGATAATTTGCAAACAGAATATTTGTGATCGCCATGAAAAATCTTATCAAATGAGTACCATTAAAGCTCATTTCAAGCAAGTTGTAATTTGACACACTAGAGGGGTCAAATTTCAAATCTGACCCCCAGAAATGAAATGAGCGACCTTTATTTACTAAGCGGGCCAAATTTCGTCCAAAAAGTTCTTCTGTATTTCGAGAAACCGACAATTTTGTTATTCAAAAATAAACCGGAAATTGACCATGAGAATATGACGAGGGTATGTCCCACACCTTAAGGATCATTTTAAGCCATCATACGTGTCATTTTACATTTTCCGACCAATTGCACTTGATTCCAATTAAGTCGGTGCCAAGCAAAATATTTAAAAACAGATTTTCAGACACCATGGTAAAAGAGAAAAAGAAAGAACGAACTAAACGAGAGGCCCGGCGGGATATGTTAATGGATGTTTGTCACGATTCAACCCAAATTCCCGCCAGCGATTATCAAAAGACAGTTATTAATTACCAAAATGATGACGAGTGCTTCCACGGTAATTTTAATTTTGACTTATTACATTTCACGGCGCCGCGCCGTTATGTTTCACTAAAGTGAAAACAAATGTTATCTTGAAAAAGTGCAGCAAAAAGTATGAAAAATATTGTTGTCAATAAAAATGCACAAAAGTGTTGGAATATACCGCGGTATACCGTATGGCGACGTTCAGGCTGTGAGGGTGACGTCAGAATAGCGTTACAAATCATTGGAAAATTGCTCAAAGCCTCACAGTTTGACAGTCCCCATACGGTATGGAAAATTCCCACAAGTTTATACCAAATACCCGTTGTTTTGTGATGATCTTTCAGAAAGCCTATGCACTCCCCCGTTATTTTTTTTGTTCACTTTGACTCTAAAAGATAACTTTTCACCTGTTGTATTTACAAGTACACCAGGTGCGCCTTTATGTTACAAAACCAGATCTAAAAAAAGTGTAACATAACGGAAAATTGTAACATAACGGCGTAGGGCGTAGGGGATTTCGCTGGAAAACGCCAAAAAATTATTAATTGTAACATAACGGATCCTACGGGGAAAGTATTGCGCAATACGTGTTTTTTGTATAAATTGTAACATAACGTAAAGTAGTGATTACATAACTCGAAAATATTGCGCAATACGTGTTTTTTTTTGTAAAAATTGTAACATAACGGCGTAGTTCGTGGGCGTTAATGCTGGTAATTTTTTTGCAAAAAAATTTTAACATAACGGGAAAAATTGTAACATAACGGGTTGTAACATAATGGTGCACCTGGTGTACAAGTTTACCAGCTAAAAGGGATCAAAAGTGTTAACATATCCAGTGTTAAAATTTTGCAGAAATTTTTCTCCGAAAATGATCAGGGTGTCATAATTTAACCTGTTCAAACACATTTTTTAGGTTATGGTTTGGGCGTTCAAGTACGCCGTTCCTCGTTTTGGAACGCGAAAAATCCGAAAACGAACCCGAACTCCATTTGGCATATGACCGACGACTGAGCTTTTTTTAATATTCAAGACTCAAAAATCACTTTTTCTTTCATCTATCATATTTCTGTTTTTTCACCTGCTAGCCCTCTATACCTATTCGAAGAGTACCGGTTGATTTCGGTGAAATGCAAAAAAATAGGTCTTTGTTTTTTGTTGTATTTTTTTCTGTCTTTCACCTAATTGAACCGGTGCTTGTCTGTCCCTTCAAATGCTTATTTGGGAAAAATGTGCGGCGATAGAAGTTAATTGTCTATAAGTTATATTTGTGAATAAAGTAGAATTTGAGTATTTACTTTTGAAAAAAAAACAATTCGAGTTACGTCAAAAGTGGTCAAAATAGATAAATTGAGTAAAATGATATTTTGAATTTTTCCCTTGTGTTTCAAAAAATAATCCCAACAATTAGGGCGAAAAGCCTAAAAGTGGCTCAATTGTATTATTTACTTACAGGGGGCTGGTTATAAGGTCTTAAGTTGTGGCCGTTATAAGGTCGAGTCAGTTTTTTTTCAAAGAAATCATGTCTTTTTAGACCTTTTTTTGGGTGGATACCCCCGCTGGCACACTTTTTTTTCTAGAATTCATGTCTTTTTACACTTTTTTTTGGGAAACTCCTTTTTTTCGCAATGGTTATAAGGCCAAGTCAGTTTTTTTAAGTGCATTAAAGTCAAGTCAGTTTTCCTTAGGGCTTCACCTTATAACCAGACCATCCTGTAATCAGTACCTGATAATTTTACTTAAATTTTATTTAGATTTTTATAAATATAAAATTGGTAGTTTCTTTATTTTATAATTAAATTGATGTCGTTTTTTTCAATTGTGGTCGTCAAATTATAGTACTCTTGAATGACCGAAAGGCGACCACTGTATTTTTTCACATTTTATGTGGATTTTTTTTTAATATTTCGTTGTCGCAAACATCGGGCCTTAAAAACAATATTGCTATAGTGGATTTCTTGACATCGGTTGTTTTTGCAAGCAAAGAGCCCACACAAAGCGCCGTTTTGTTTTTGATAAATTTGGCGAAAGCAAACTTACAATTATAACGAGATTATATGAATACCAATTGTAAAATATCAGCACATCCAAATGTCAACAATGGCGGTTTTTTTTAAACTCAAATTTTTGTGCACAGTTTCGATATGATAGAGTTGTCTTTTGGTAAACTGAAGCTAAAAATACTTTCTGTGTTTATAACGGAGCACCGACAAATCACCAGTAAATGCAAAAAACGCCGGTATTCGCAATTCAACTTTGTCGGCATACAAAGACCTACTCGTAAACAGTATTTTTTTTTTGTTGGATGGCCAATAGTTGTAACTGTTTTATGTTGAAAATATTCAATTGAGACACCTTAAAAATACCGTCAGTGGGTGTCCCACTATGGAACCCTTAAATTGGTAAAGCACCTTCAGGGAAAGTTTGCTGTCTAATTTATTTAGAAAAGTTTAGTTTTGGTAGTTTTTTTTAGGTTGGAATGAGCGGGAAACTAAATTGCGAGAACACCATACTAGCTACAGGGGGTCTGGTTATAAGGTCACCAGGTGTGATCATTATAAGGTCAAGTCATCTTTTTTGCACTAAGGTAATGTCATTTTTTTCAAGATAAATCATGTCTTTTATAAAAAATGTTTATTACCCGTGTTTACCCCTCTCTTCACATAAAGTGTCCAAAAAATGACTTGACCTTAGTGCAAGAAAAAAGTTCAAAAAGATACACGGGTAATAATTTTTTTATATAAATCATATCTTTTTGGACTTTTTTCTTGCACTAAGGACTAGTCATTTTTTGAAGTGTATTAAGGTCAAGTCATTTTTTTGGGGCTTGACCTTATAACGAGACCCCCTGTACTTTTTTTCAACTTACTGGAAACCCTTTTTTTGTCGCGTTAACGATCGATGTCATACTAGCACTGGCCAGGAGGATTTTTTGTTTTGTTCGCTCTTCTGACTTGTGCAAAACTGGAACTTCAGGTTCACTTAAATAAATTTATTAAAAAATGCTTCAGCATAAATATGCGTTGGTTAAAATTTCTTTTTATGCATGCAATCAATATATTTTTAAAGGTCTTCATTTTGTTAAAATGTTCGAGAAAGTGGCCGGTTAACCGCTCAATGCGTAGTCACAAACATTTGGCTTAAACTTAGCTTATTAACTAACTCGAGGTTTATGAATACCAAAACAGCACAATCCTTACTCATTTGTCGGACGTTTTCGGTTCTCGAAAACAGCGTCTGAAAAGTAGCATCGTCACATAAAGGCTCATTTTTTTATTAGAATAGTCCCATTTTGGCCGAAAAAGCGGCCGAAAAAGGAACAATCGTCCGATGAATAAGGAGTAAGGACTGTGTCCAATACAGTTGATCACCAAACGAGTTGACACTTTCGTTTCCGATTTTTTCGTCAAAAACTGTCAACTCGTTTGACTTTGTCAACTCGTTAGGTCACTTTTGCCCCTTTTTTGCCTATTTTTGCCGAAAAAACGCTCAAAAACTGTCAACTCGTTTGACTTTGTCAACTCGTTAGGTGTCAACTCGTTTGGTGATCAACTGTATAAGAAAAGTTTAACCCGAAATTTGTGCCTAGCGTACTTTGCAAATAAAAGACGAAATAAAAATTGTCTATTTTTTGGGGACTTTTCTTTCACATAAACTGTCCATATTGGAAGAAATCGTCCGTATTGAGAGTAAGGACTGTAGTTCTTGGGGTGGTTGTTAAATTTTCATGTCATGCAATTGCCAATTTCTTTTTTTATCATATCGTCAACTGTAAAAAACGCCCACATATTTCAGATAAAAAATGTCGAAAAAGAAGATCTCGACTGCCGACATGAAAAAAATGATGTCGAGTTTAAAACAAAAGCCGAAAAAACAAAAACGTCCGGCGGCTAAGCCCACAACCGACGACCTTATCGCGCTCAAAAAAGTTAAACTCCTCCAGGAAGGCAAGCTGACCCACACGACCGAAAGGCCGGCCTCGAATTTGGCCTCAAAAGTTAATTTCAATGCGGACAAGATGAACTCAAAAGCGCAAATTATTCCTATGGCGAGTCGGACAAAAGTCCCACAAAATTTCTTTGACGATGAAAAAGACCGCGAAGCAAATAAGGAACATATAGAAACCGAAATGGATGTCGATGACTTTGGTACGTTTTTTTGAATAACTCTTATATTTCGAAATTATATTTCGAAGAATTTTCTGAATAATGTCTTTCTTCAAAACGTCTACATTTTGAGATATCAATATATTGAAATTAAATTGGAGCACATCGCGAGGCTCATGACTGTATTATGTATTATTTTTTTTTTCTCTAGCAAAACCGGACGAAAGGATAAATAAACGGCTTCATCCGACGAAGAAAGGGGCGCCAAAAGTAAAAGGAATCGGAGTCGCGACAAATTTGCCCCAAGGCTTCTTTGACGACAAAACAAAAGACGCAAATATTAGAGGGGTTGAAACGCCGGCAGACAAAGAAAAAAGGTTTATAATAACTTTTGAATTTCCGGTCCAAATTTCCGGTAAAAACGTACCACAGGATTTCATGGCAAAACCATCAATAATAGTACTATTTAGTACTACAGGGAGGGTTGATTATAAGGTCAAGGTCTAAAACACTGACTTGACCTTAATGCACTTTAAAAGAACTGACTTGACCTTATAACCATCCAGAAATTTTTTTCACGATAAGACCTCAATGCTAGGAAAAAGTTCTATTTGTCTTAATATTTGATTTCCCCCAAAAAATTATGGTTTTCACTCTAAAAAATGTTTTAAAAAGTCATTGTTATAAGGGTTTTATTTTCTATATTCTTTTCAGGCTTGACCCTATAACCAGACCCCCTATATTTTGAAATGAACATATCCAATTAGATATAATCTAGGGAGTGGAATGAGTTTACGGACGCTGTCAATGAAGAACTTGTCAAATCGCACCAAATGCTCGAAGAAGATGACGAAAGCGGAAATTTAGCGAGAGATATTGGTGAGACCTTGTCGCTCAATTATAAACTACAGTCCTATCACCTTTTTCTTGTCACTTTCACATGACTCATAGTGCCTAAAATCAGTCACGAAACGGGATTTTTGCCAAGAAAAGGGCAATATGTCAGGATTTGGGAGCACCGACTGTTCGAACACCTACATATGTGAACGGTGAAAATACAGTTTTAAGAACATTTTTTTTGAAAAATGCATTTAAATAGATATTAAAAGATGCATTAATAAATATTAAAATATGAAACATTCAAATATAAAACTAGTAAAATATATTTTTTGTAAAAACTTTTTAATAAAATTTCAACAAATTACATACAGCGGGGGTTGGTTATAAGGTTAGCCATTTGTGCCGTTATAAGGTCAAGTCCGTTTTTCACGATTAATCATGTCTTTCTTAACTTTTTTTGGGTGTAAGGTTTAGAACGACCCGGGTAATAATTTTTTTATAGAAATCATGTATTTTTTCACTTTTCTTTTGAGTTTAAAAATTTAGAACGAGGCATATACATTTAGAACGGCACGGGTAATAATTTTGTTATAGAAATCATGTCTTTTTTCACTTTTTTACAAAATTTTGAGAGAAAACGTGGGGAATTTTTTTTTCTTGTTTATGACGCAATCAGGAAAATAATATAATGAAGCGTGATTGTTTTGATTTACACATTTTTTTAGTGGAAGTGGACTTACAAATGACACTTTTCACAAAAACGAAAACTTTGGCTGAGCGTGCGGCCGATTTGAAGGGAAAACGGGAAGAACTTCGGAAACAAGTAATTGTGCCCGAAGAAGAAGATAGTTCCGATTCGGACGCCGAGATCGACTGGCGGCAACAAAATATTTTCTAAATAAAATTCATTCAACAAAAGCGAAATGTTGTTTTAGGTGAATCCATTTTTCAACGAGTTTGTAATGTTGAATTTGTAATTAGACCCCTTATTTGGGTTATATGACCCCCTTAAACCTACAGATTTAATTTTTAAATATGACCAAAAAATTCGTCATAAAATTCTGCATCTATAGATGACCCCAATTAAAAAAAATATCGAGTTTTTTTTTTCGACAATTGTTTTTTTGTATTTTAACCGGTAATTACCGGTACTTCCGGTTTCGGTTCGAAAATTTTTCAAAAAATTTAGCCCCAATATTGTCTAGTTCAATGCCAAAAACCGGTTGTCCATACCTGTCTTGGTTTTCCTGGGATTTTCGTTCCAAAAAAGAAATTTCTGAGTCGGGCTAAAAAAACTACCAGTAGGATTTTTTAATTATTAGAAAAATGATTTTTTTTTGACATTATTAAACCAATTTAGCTAAAAGGGAAGTTTTTTACCTACAGTCTCTGTGTTTCCATCTAGTGCCTATTGCATGTTTTGTGGGTATGGTCTCAGGGACTGTATATAAAAATTTTGCGGGCAAAAGGCTAATTAAGGGCGCTATCTTTTTTTTTGCAAAAGTGGATACATCTGTCAACAATACGAATTTCTTCACTGCCAATTTTTCGTTGTTCAATTTTCTAGAATTAGAAAATTATTTATGCAAAAATATCAATGGTGATTGTTTTTATCGTTTTTAGTTCAAGAATTGTATCGGGATGGATTCGCCAACAAAGAAGAAATTGGTCGAAAGTGTTGTCGGATCCGTGTTGGGCAACGGCGCGCACCCTAGTGGAGAATCTGGAGGTAAGAACTTTTGTTAAATACTACATGAGTCTTTATAAGGTAGGGGCAATTATGGCCAGTTTAGCTATTTGACAAAACCAAAACAAAACAAAAAAATCAAAGGATTTTACACTCGGTTTGGTTAAAAATGGTTATCGAGTCAAGTCATTTTTTCGGGCTTGTCCTTATAACCCGACCCCCTGTAACCCTGTAAAATTGTTTCACGGTCATTTAGGGTTTCAAAATTTGTCTGGTCAAACATTTATTGGTATGCTTTTTTATAAGGTCAAGGCTGTTTTTACTTTGACCTTGTTGGTGACCAGTGGTCACTGACCACCCTCTACAATCCTGTACAATTAATACGACTATTTCAGATAACGCATTTTCATTGGAGGAAATGGAAAGTATGGCGAAGGATGCTCGAGCGGTTCTCGGTGGATCTGATATGGACAATTGCAGTTATAAAAATGGTAACTAAGTAGACCGCCCAGAAAGATAAAAAATACTATGACGGCTTTCTTTTTAAGAGGTCACAAACTTGTGTTCAACTTCTGATAGAGTTATCCGAATGAAATAATTTTTTTTGCACCTGATAGCTAAATATGGGGCATCTGCCCTTAACGGGGCACTTTTTTGAGTTAGACCTTGGTCCGCCGATAAATCGCTGGACAAAACAGAGAGAAACCGGTATTTTATAATTTGTCCGGCGATTTCTCGGTGATCAGAGGCCTAACTCAAAAAAGTGCTCCGTTAGGGGCAGATGCCCCATATTTAACGATCAGATGGAAAAAAAATCATTTCATTCGGATAACTCTATCATAGTGAGAAGTTGCACACAAGTTGGTTGTCTCTTAAAAAAAGCCGTCACTTTATATTGGCAAATTCGAGATTTTTTGCCAGATTCTTCCAATAAGATCCGAATCCCGTTTTNAAAACACCGTCAATCGAATTTTCTCGAAAAGTTGAGGGGGGGGGTCACCAATACCCGTTTTGCTCTACGGAGCCTCCATATGCCTTAAATCGACGAAAAAAACACGTTGCGTGTCTATTTACACGCACTTCCCCCTGGGAGTTAATATGCAAAACATATCGTTTTATTTTTACTTTTCGATTCATAGCTATATAAAACTTCAAAGATATTTTTATTGGCTTAGTTTGATATAAACTGGTAAAAAATTACATATTGTACATAAGATAAAGACGAATATGTTTAGGATATGTAAAACGTCAGGCACTGTATGCGTGTTTGACGTGTCAGACTGATCAGGAAGTTCCTGCTGGGATGTGTTTAGCGTGTTCGATGAAGTGTCACGAAGATTGCGATCTAATCGAACTTTACACAAAAAGAAACTTTCGATGCGACTGTGGCACCCCTAAATACCATCGAGTCTGTGAACTCGACAAAAATAAAAATCGACTAAACGACAAAAATATATATAATCATAACTTCAAAGGTAAGCCAAGGTAAAGAGCTCGCAGTTTTTCGAGTGTAAAATAAAAGTTGTTATTAAGAGCTTAAACGCGTTTTTTATAAACCTTTATAACTTATAAATTATAAGGTCAAGTCATCTTTTTGCAGTAAGGTCAAGTCATTTTTTTTTCAAGATAAATCATGTCTTTTTCACTTTTCTTTGGTTTTAAATTTAGAACGAGAGATATACATTCAGAACGGTACGGGAAAAACATGGGTAATATTTTCACTATATTTTATAGAAATCATGTCTTTTTGCACTTTTTTTGGACAAAATCATATGGTTAAAAAAATAAAAATGGTTATAAGGTCAAGTGATTTTTTGGAGTAGATTAACGTCAAGTCATTTTTTGGAGTGCATTAAGCTCAAGTGATTTTTTGGGCTTGACCTTATAACCAGACCCCTTGTACATTTTTTCCAATTTTTTTTTCATTATTTTTATTGTACAGGGGGGTTGGTTAGATGGTTAGCCAGTTACAGTTATAAGGTCAAGTCATTTTTTTTGCACTAAGATCAAGTTTTTTTTTGTTCATCATTTTCAGATAGTTATTAACTCGTCCCCGTTGGCGAAAAGACTCTCCCGTCCCCGTCATTTTGCTGCAAAAATGCAGCATCGCGGTTTAAAGGCGATTACGAACAAACGGATGAATATTTTTTGATGATTATTTTTTTGTTCTCAAGCTGGCAGTCTTAAGGTCAAATCATTTTTTTCAAAGTTCATTAGGTCAAGTCAGTTTTTTAGACTTTGGCCCTGTAACCAACCCCCTGTATCCTTTTTACGCGTTTTAATCCATTTTCAACAAATATTTATTTCCATTAATGAAAAGTTTGTAGGTGAATATTGCCACTGTTCCCGACCGTACCCGGACCCTGACTGTCCGCCAGAGCTTGAAGATGATGAAATGATCCAGTGCATTATTTGCGAAGATTGGTGGCACGGTACCCATCTGGACTTAACCCCTGAACACCTCCACAGTGATGACAATGATGAAATGATTTGCGGAAAATGTCTGAATTCAGACGACAAGAAATTTATTCGAAGATATTCTCTAGCCAATCAATGCAAGGAACCAGGTAAAAATACATTTTGGCGCTAGAGAGCATTTTAGAGGCCATTTTCGGCAAAATTTCTCCGTTATCGGATTTTTCCTGAGTTTGAAAACTTAACTTTTTTTCGGTTCATAATTTTTGTATCGAAGGAAAAAAAATTGGTTGGGTATAAGCTCAAGTCAGTTTTTTTTTAATTCATTTAAGGTCAAGTCAGTTTTAAAAATGCATTTAAGGTCAAGCCAGTTTTTAAAAATGCATTTTAGGTCAAGCCAGTTTTTAAAAATGCATTTTAGGTCAAGTCAGTTTTTTAGACCTTGACCTTATAACTAACCCCCCCCCTGTAGTTGATATTCTTACAAAAACAAACAATTAGTGAGTTCGTCGTGCAAAATGCCAAAAGAAGATCAAACCAATCAGAGCGGCGGTTCATTTTTTGGTGGTTCTTTCCGCTCAGATATATGTCAATGTGATGAGTGCCTCGAGCGGTTAAAGGGGGCTGCCGTCGAGTTTTTGACGGACGAAGGTGACTCCATCGAGGCATACGAAGCCGTCTCTGAGCAGGAATCGGCGGAAATTGAAAACGCCGCAAATTCCCAAATTAATCAATTTATGGACCGACTGGATCATCGAGGCCAGATTGAAATTGCCCATGGGCCGAACGAGCTTTACATTGTACAGTTGTTACACGGTTTAGTGGCCTTTATTTAAAAGTAAGAGTGTCTTACTAATCGATTTAGAGATTCATACGAACCGGAAGAAAATTCCAATTCATATGAACCGGGAAAATTTTCCAATTTATATGAACCGGGCAAATTTCGTATCCTCACATGAACTAGTGACTCATATTAACCAGAAAATTTTTTGAAAATTTTCAAAAATCTAACTCATATGAACCAGGAAAATTCCAATTTCACATGAACTAGTGAAAAAAATCGGGGATAAATTCGCAAATCGTATCCTCACATGAACTAGTGAAATTTGTTTTTCCGGTCCTTACTACCGTGCTTCAGTGTAATCAGGAACGGGATTTTGAAATTTCTAGCAAATGAAATTAGTAATCGTCCGCACTGCAGTCCAATTTTAACAAAATGTGGCCTCGGACCGAAGTGTATGTAGCAAAAAAGATTACAATATATTAGTTAAATCGCTATATACAGTCTTTACTCCCATAAGGGACGCTCCCATAAAGCACGTTTATCCCTTAACGGACGATTTTTTGAGAACGTAAAACGGGAGTATGGAGTCCATACTATAGACATTATATATAGCCTTGATTTTAGTATTTTTACGATTTTCACGAAAATCGAATTAATAATTAAGATTGTTAAATAAATTGTTATATAACAGTTCGATATTTTTTCAAGTTTGGATAATTTTAAAGAAAATTGATACATGGGGTCTGGTTATATTTATAACTTTAGTCATTAGGTCAACTCGGTTTTTTGGGGAAACACATTATGCAGTTTGATTACGTTGGTGAAATAAAAAAAAGTTGAAAAGGAGACACGTTTTGGCGCTAGAGAGCATTTTGAAAGCCATTTTTGGCAAATGTTCTCCGTTTTCCTGTTTCTCCATTTTACGGTAGTGCCCTTATAACCCCTTGTAAAGTTTTTAATTTGGTCTAACCAAATTAAGTATTTCTCGAATGAGGTTCACATTTTATGCAATTTTAATTTGAAGTGTCAAAAACAGCTTAATTTGATTTTTTTTTCTCGCGGCGTAATCAACTCACTGAATAATTCTCCGCATTTTAAGTGGAACTTGAACTTCACGAACCGTCGAATCACACTTAATGGATATCAGACCTAACCGAACACAATTGTATAATTTGACAGCCTCAAACCACTTTTTCGACCGTAGTAAAGATAAATACGATATAATTAAATCGTACATGGTCCATTTAACCCGTGTGCTTTACCGGGATACTAATTTGTATCCCTTCCCTTTTCACTTCTTTGCCATTTCTAAATTACGCGGAAAAGTTTTTGTTGATTTTAAAGCGTGTTCATATTTCGGAATATACATACTGTAAGGGTTGGCTATAAGGTCAACCATTTGTGCTGTTATAAGGTCAGGTCAGTTTTTTTGCACTAAAGTCAAGTCAGTTTTTTTTCAAGGTTAATCATGTCTTTCACTTTTTTTTGGGTGAAGACCAAGGGGGGGGTTGCTTATAAGGTCAAGTCATATGTTTGTTCGAAAAACTGCTAAAACATATATTAAGAATGATTGGTTATAAGGTCAAGACATATTTTTCGGTGGGAAAACGGCTAAAAATACTTTTTAAAAGGGTTGGTTATAAGGTAAAGTCATATTTTTGGTCTTCATGTTCTAAAATTAAAAAAAAATTTAAGGTCAAGTCAGTTTTTTAGACCTTGACCTTATAACCAACCCCCTGTATGTTTTAGACTTTTCTTAGGTTCATCAGAAAAAAATTGGCAAAAATGAGTACGTTTTGTAAAGCTCATATGTAGCGTGAATATGCTTAAAACAGCGATGGCGTCTATGATTGAGTCGGCTGGGGAGACGGGTGTGGTAACCGCCGAACATGTCGCCGTTTTTAAACGAAAAATTCAAGAGGACCTCGACGAACGAAAACGACGCCGTTTAGAATTTTAATTTTTTTATTGAACGAACTTCTTAAAAATGCACAAGAGCAAACGCTTCACACCCTAGTACTATGGGCGGTCTGTACGGCCACTTTATAAATATACCAAAATTTACTAAAAATTTACCCCTGGTTGGAAAAATAAAAACCGTACACCATGGTCCATGGTTTAAGTACTGATTCAAAGGTACGAAAAGTGAAAAAAAATATCGCCGTTCTTACCCTACCGTTAAAATATGGGGTTTGAAAAACCTTAGATACCCTGACAAGGAATACCCTGTAATAATGGTCCATTTGGGGAAAATGTGGGATGTCATGGACTGCACTAGGTCGGACTGCATTAGCGTGCCGAATATGGACTGCAGTCAAAAAATCGGACTGCACAATAACAAAAGTTCAAACTAAAAATGAACTTTTTTTTCGGGTGAAGACCAAGGGGGTTCCTTATAAGGTCAAGTCATATATTTGGTCGAAAAACTGCTAAAACATATATTAAGAATGATTGGTTATAAGGTCAAGTCATATTTTTGGTCTTCATGTTCTAAAATGTTAAAAAAAAAGTGGTTGGTTATAAGATTAAGTCAGTTTTTTAAAATGCATTTAAGGTCAAGTCAGTTTTTTAGACCTTGACCTTATGACCAACCCCCTGTATGTTTTCGACTTTTCTTAGGTTCATCAGAAAAAAAAATTGGCAAAAATGGGTACGTTTTGTAAAGCTCATATGTAGCGTGAATATGCTTAAAACAGCGATGGCGTCTATGATTGAGTCGGCTGGGGAGACGGGTGTGGTAACCGCCGAACATGTCGCCGTTTTTAAACGAAAAATTCAAGAGGACCTCGACGAACGAAAACGACGCCGTTTAGAATTTTAACTTTTGTATTGAACGAACTTCTTTAAAATGCACAACAGCAAACGCTTCACACCCTAGTACTATGGGCGGTCTGAACGGCCACTTTATAAATATACCTAAATTTACTAAAAAATTACCCCTGGCTGGAAAAATAAAAACCGTACACCATGGTTCATGGTTTAAGTACTGATTCAAAGGTACGAAAAGTGAAAAAAAATATCGCGGTTCTTACCCTACCGTTAAAGTATGGGGTTTGAAAAACCTTAGATACCCTGACAAGGAATACCTTGTAATAATGGTCCATTTGGGGAAAATGTCTGGAATATGTTAAAGTTTTGTCTGGAATAAAGTTTGAACAATTCCGTATTTAGAATGTTTGTCCCAATTTTACTTTCGCTCAATCGACCATTGTTCCAAACATTCCGGTGTCAACTAGCAAACCTCAACATTCTGAAATGTAATAAAAACGGAAATTCAAGTTATTGAAGTGATTTTTCTTAGATATGCGTTGGTAGTGGTCGTTATAACTTATAAGGTCTGACATTTTGATCGCTGTAAGGTCAAATCAATATTTTTGTGCGAGTAACTTCCCCCTTTTTCTTACAAAATTCTTTCACTTTTTTGCACTAAGGTCAAGTCATTTTTTTTTTGACTTTCACTTTATAGCCACCATGTTTCCTAGGGTTGGTTATAAGGTCAGCCATTTGTGGCATTATAAGGTAAAGTCAGTTTTTTCGCACTAAGGTCAAGTCTTTTTTTTGAGTAGCATGATTTTTGGGAACAAATACTTAAAATCATGTCTTTTTACGTTTCTTTTTTCATGAAGACCCACTAAAGTCTTATTGATAGTTTTTTCAAAGTGCATTAAGGTGAAGTCAGTTTTTTGACCTTATAAAACCCCCTTGTAGTCATGATAAAGAAATCGACTTTGCTGTATTAAGACTTTAACTGCTTTTGGGCATTGGCCTTATAACTTATAAGTTATAAGCACCCTTGTTGATCAATTACCCATAACTTCATTTTAATAAGCTTTTCATAATTGTACTTTGTACTCGAGGCCGTAAAAATCCAAAAATGTCTCATAAACTAAAACCTCAATGAGGTCCCACGGGTAGCTATAAATAAAATAATAAATAAACCGCAAAATCACGGGCATTTACAAGGCCACCTCTTTAGAAAAAAAAAATTAAAATTTCGCCTAAAAAAACTACAAAGGCCCATTGTAGCTACCTTAAGAAGAGAGATGGAAATTTCTTTGTTATTTTTTTTTTGTGAAAAACACTTTCCTTTCATCATTTAAAAAACTGCCAGAAAATTGTCCGTTCCAGATCGTAAAATCGACGATCTCGTCAAATACTGCTCTTGTTCTTTTTTTTTGCGATATCGTCAACAAAAAAAAAATAAAGAAAAAAAATAACAGATTGTTTTTGACTAATAATTGATTTTTAATTAAGAGCAGACTTGAGCCTATGAAAATACAAACCGCGATCTTGGTCGATCTTTTCCTTTGAAAATGGTTTGAATTGTTAAAGAGGTAAGATTACATGATATGAGAGAAAAAAAAGTGATTTTTGTGGTGGAATCGGGTTTGCTTTAATCCGTGTAATTTTTGGCAAATTGTGCACTTTTGTTGATACAGTCAGGGGCCTCTAGATTTACATTTTCGATTTTCAAAAAACGTGCACATCTATAAAGATATGCACATCTAGAGAGACATTGCTCGTAGTATTCACGGGAAATTTGACCATTATCTATTCAAAAATATTCATAAAAATTAACCTGAACATCTAAAGAGATTTTTTGAAAAAAAGGGTCCGAAAAAGTGCACATTTAGAGGCACATTTGGGAAAAATTGCGTTCTATTGTAATTTTGATTTTGCTTCATCAATGCAAATTTATTCCGATATTTTGGTTTGTATGGTTATTAAGTCTCAAGTTGTGACCGTTGTGAGGTCAAGTGAGTTTTTTTTTTTGCACCAAGGTCATGTCAGTTTTTTTTGCACTAAGGTAAGGTCAGTTTTTGCACTAAGGTCAAGTTAGTTTTTGATTGAGAAGCATGCTTTTCGGGAAAATATTTAAAATCATTTCTTTTTACGTTTTTTTTCGGATGAAGACCAAAAATGATTTTGGGAAAAAAAACTGATAGCATAAATTTACAAAAGAATGTTGAAATAACTGGTTAGAGGCGAAGAGACTGAAAATGTAGATAGCAGCGAACGTCATTTGTGATTAACCGTAAATTATTTTTTAATCGTTGTCAAGACTATTTACTGAGATGCGATTTTTTTTTCTTAACAAGAAATAAACTGACACAAATATGTAATTACAATTTAAAATTTGGCACAATTACGACACGTGTTTTTTATAAGCCATAAAAGAACACCGTTTTTGTAGTTTATTGCTAATAAAATCGTGAAAATTGGAGTAAAAAACGAAACACCTACGAATTTATTTCGGCAATTTGCTCTTTTGAAGAGAAATAGTTGCACATACAACATAGAACTTGACTTTCGATAAGGGACTGTAAGTTAGGAATGAAAGGCAAGAGAAGAATTTGAAAAAAAAATCAAGGTTTATGAAAAAGATAAGGCTTGACGAGTTGTAATCGCCGTTCGTGTAGGTTAAAAAAATAAAGCCCACGAATTATTGTGTTGAAACTTCTGATATTTTGGCCACCCATGTGCTGTTTCACCAAGTATATTTCAGTCTTTCCACAATAGTAAAATTTTGAATGATAACGGCGTAGGGACTATACGGTCATAATCTTGAGTTAAAACTTGGATTATTAACAAAGACCTTCTTAATTCACTTAAGGGGGTTACTCACGCTCAAATTCTTAAGGTCATTTTTAGGTTGCACTGGGAATAAAAATATACCGCTTATTTTTCTATTCAAATGCTAAAAGCGTCTGTGACGCTATCCAAGTTTGATATTTTATCAAATTTGCTTGAACAACCAAACAAAAATAAAAAAGAGACTCTGACGGGAACCATTTTGACAAAAAAAAACGAACACTTTTTTCACTATCGTTTCCGGTGATTTTTTTCACATGGCGAGTTTTTTTCACATACCCGCAAAAACGCCNTAGTTGTAATCGAAGTAGATGTAAAGGGAGGTTAACCTTCAATTTGTGATTTACAAAAAAATAGGTCCGGAAAGTGAATGATGTTTAATTGAGGCTTTGTCATTCTCCCGATATTAATCTTTTAGCCTGGTAACTGATTTACACTAAGAGATACAAGAGTCTTATAACAAGACCATGACACACGAAACGTGACAATGTTACTTCTTGGATCGAAAACGTGTCAGGTTCTCCTATCTTTAACTGTAAAGCGAAGTTCACTTATTTTTTCTAAATCATTCCAAGTTGTAGTTTGACCCTACTATGACCAAAGGCCCCCAAGGGTAAAATTTTAAATTTAGGAAAACAAAAACATTCGTTATTACCATGAAAATCCGATCGAATGAGTAACATTAACGTCTCATTTAATGCAAGTTCTAATTTGACACCAATGACTCATATTACAAATTTGACACCCATGACTCACATTACAAATTTGACAACTATGACTCATATTACAAATTTGACACCCCTAACAAATACGGTTCAAGTGTTTCCCCATTTGTCTCAACGTAATGACTGTAATCAAAACAATTGTAAAGGAAGGCTGACCTTTAATCTTGACTCCAATTTGTAATTTAAAATTAGGTTCAGAAAGTGATTGATGTTTAATTGAGGCTTTACGGCTTTGTCATCTTCCCGATATTGATCTTTTTTGCCGTGGTAACCGAATTAGAGCGAAGTTGATCTATTTCGTCTGAATAATTAATATCAACCGTGACACTCATTTTTCGTTATCATTCTTTTTTGACCTTGACACCCTACAACGCCCCAAACTTCATTTTCAGGCCAAGGTCTGGAATTCCCGAGGGTTTACATCGTTGCCATAAGATAAATGACCACGAAGAACGTAATTGTATGAAAATGTGTCGACCCCGTTAGGGTGTCCTCAAAAAGTTGACGTTTTTTTTTCTAGGGAATTTTAATGAATATTTTAATGAAGGGTTCAACGGGGCCGAACAGCAAATATATACAGGGGGTCTGGTTATAAGGTCACAAGGTGTGACCGTTATAAGGTCAAGTCATCTTGTTTTGCACTAAGGTCAAGTCAACTTTTTTTTGAAGCATGTTTTTGAGAAAAAATCTTTCAAATCATGTTTTTTACGCTTTTTTTGGATGAAGACCTCTTCAAAATCTAACGGAATTTTATTTATCAGAATTGGCTGGAAATACCGGCAAACGTATTTTTTTAATATTGGGAAGCGTCGTCAATAAAATGTTTGCGAAAACGAACAGTCTTACTTTAATCGACGTAAAAAGGCCCGTGCCTATAAGGGACGGCCTTCCCCTAGGTGTTAAATAAGTTTTATACGTTAAAAGTTATGGCAGGGGCCACACGCTAAACTTGACACACGAAAAAAGCCTTGAACTTCATTACCGGATAAAGACGGACTCATAACGCAGCACCAAATCAATTGAAGAATAAACATATGTGTGGCGCCCCAGGGCGAATACTCCGCACCCGCTCTCTTTTTTTTTCTCTCATTCTCTCTCGTGTTTTTTTTTAATCGTCAATTTTTAAATAAAAAAAATATTTTTATATAAAGAGAAGAAATGACTGTGGAAAACGATTTTCTGGTCAGCTTCGTGGCGGATGCGAGAGGGGGCACCTGTTGCTCTAGGCGAATGTCGGGATTTCGGATCATTGTGCCGCCGAATTGTCTCGATCAGCCCACACGAATTTGTGCCCGAGCCGCAAGGGCTAAATCAAAGGCAGTTTCTCAAAAATATAAACCCGCATTAGAAAATACCTACGGGGGTCTGGTTATGAGTTTAACACCAAAAATTAATTCAGAGTAAGCTGCCTACTTAACCGTGGAATTTTTTTCAAAACACAAACGCCTACACAAGAAATTATTTTTAATTTTTGTAATTTTCAACAAATTTTTGATTTGTGAAACACGGAAAAGCTAAAGTTAATGGATGGAGAGTCCAACTCGTCAAAAGTCATTGAATTCTCCCCAATCCGGTTCAACGGCAATATCGCAGTTGGTATGTTTCTTGTTTAAACAATTTTGACACAAAACTTTTTCGATTTAGGGTTAAATTATAGACTATTGCAAGGGTTGGTTGTAAGGTCTAGATATATTTTATATTTATAAATCATTACATTTATGAAAATGATTTTCAACATACTGTCTTTTATTTGCATATCCTGGTCCTAGACACGAGGTCAGCAGCAGAGGTCGGCACTCGGGTACCCGACCCGATCTCCTACCCGAGTAGACCCGTACCCGACTTGGGTAGGACACGGGCCGGGTAGCTATTTTTACCCGTGTTTTACCCGCGGTTTCCGGGTCGGGTCGGGTAGGAAAAAACATCGAATGTGCCGACCCCTGGTCAGCAGAAATTGATTTTATTCTGGCCTACCCTTTCATACTTGAGTGGCATTACCCGCCAGTCTAAAATTAGGGACCAATCGGCCCGATTGAATCGGGGTAGGGTCAAAAACTCTCGCCGACCTCTGGTAGGTCCTCTTCCTACCAGGTAGGAACTCTTGGCCATACTTTTTCGACCAAGTTTTCTTAATTTTTCACAAAAAACATCCATTATATTTTTCTTTCCGAAAATTTATGGTCTTTCAAATCTTCTGATCAACATTTTTACAAGTGTTTGTATGAGGCCTAAAAACTATTTTAATGGAAATCGTATAAAATATACGATATAGCCACTCTTGTTCGTTTATATCCGCAAGGCTTCAGAAACGTGTTTTTTTTCTTTGAAATTGATCTTGAGAAAATCGTCAGAAGTACATCGAAATATTCGCTGAAAATCGGGCACTTTCTATTGACTGGATGTCAATTTTCGGCTTCTGTTTGTTGACGTATGTTTAAAGCAAGAGAAACATTAAAAATTCAGACATTCCTTGCGCGATGGCGGACCGCTGCGACCGCGATTTTATCGTTTTAACGTCTGAAGACCTCACCCATTGGAAACAGCCCAATTTCAAAAAGAACGAATCGAGTGAGCTCGAAAACTCACGCCGTATCGTCTTAAATGTCCTCCCAAAGGTGAGTTGATTTAGTTTTCGATTTTAACTCCTAAGCACTTTACATAATAGAAAAGTGACACTAAAATGTATTATTGTTAATCATGAACGAGGGGTCGAATTTTCAGCCTAACAGTCAACGCCGCCATCCTGTCCAACTTTTTTGGATGAAGATTTTTTTTTCTATAGAAATCATGTCTTTTTACACTTTTTTTCTATAAAATAGTGTATTTTTAAACATTTTCTAGAGTCCATAATTTTTGGGGAAAATATAATCTTAATTTTTTTTCCTAATTGAATTAGTCATTTTTTATGTCATTTTTCGGGCTTGACCTAATAACCAAACCCCCCTGTATTGAAATACACAGGATACGTCGTTATGTTTAACTTATTCCCGCCCGTGCCGTTCTGTTTCTTCTTTTTGAGAAAATCATTTCTCCTAATACATATCTTTATTTGTTTTAACAAGCCCAACGCCGTTATTTTTCGAATTTTGTTTGCGAAACATAACGGCGCACCCTATGTATAATATTATTCAAAAAAAAATATGTGTATCTTTTTTCAAAAAATGTTAATCTTGCTGTTATCCCCATCATGATGGATATGATGAGAAATCTGTTGCCAGAGGTGAATTAATAGGCACACATTGGTAATATTCTTTATCAAATTTTAATCACAAGATTTAGCTGAGATATCTTCGAATATATTTCATTTGTCGTTAAAGGATAACCGCCTTAATTGCACGATATTTTGGACAAATTTAAATATTAGTTTAAAATCACATCATATATCATATGAAATACAGGGGTGTCGGTTATAAGGTCAGTCATTTGTGCCGTTATAAGGTTAAATCAGTTTTTTTGCACTAAGGGCAAGTCAGGTCTTTTCTATAGAAATCATGTCTTTTTCACTGTTTTAAGATGAAGACCTCCTCCCCAGTTTTTTTGACCTTGACCTTATAACCAACCCTCCTGTATTTTTAACTCAAAAATTACGTTTTTGGATTTTTCTTTTGAAAATTGAAATTATACTTTACCATACTTTTGTTCAGATGGTTATAAGGTCAAGTCAGATTTTTCAAAGTGCATTAAGGTCAAGTCAGTTTTTTAGGCCTTGACCTTATAACACCCCTGTACAAAAACGCTTTCAATTTTTGGTCGTAAGTTCAAGTCAGTGTTTTTGGATACCTAAATAAGCCTTTAGTAAAATGGGCGGTTTGTCTGACAAAATCTATTTTTCCAAAGCACACTTATTTAAACTTGTAAAATCATTGAACTTGAATATGTTCTTTTCTCAAGTAGTTTAGATTAATTAGGAAGTGAACCAATAAGATAATTGAATTAACTTGAACTCATGCCTTTATGCGCACGGACGAAATTGTCTAAAGTGTAATTTCAAAAAGGGTAGTTTAGAAAACGTTAACAAATTACCCGTCTTTTAAATTACAGGGGGGTTGGTTATAAGGTCAGCCTTTTGTGCCGTTATAAGGTCAAGTCAGTTTTTTCAGGTACAAAGGTCAGGTCAGTTTTTTTTGAGTATCATACTTTCTGGGGCAAAATTTTTAAAATCATGTATTTTTACGTTTTTTTCTATAGTGTCTTTTTAAACATTTTTTAGAGTGAAGACCATAATTGTTTGGGGGAAATCAAATGTTAAGAAAAAAATTGAACACTAAGGGGTTATTTTTATTGGTCGAAGTTCTTTTCAGATAGTCATAAGGTCAAGTTTTTTTTAGACCTTGACATTATAACCACTCCTGTATTTTATCCTTTTCAGATGGTAAAAATCACGACTAAACACTGTGTTTTGCTTATAAGATCAAACTTGTTTTATTGCCGCGATATTTTCAATAAGTAAATCGCGTGATTCCAAATTACCAACTTGTGTTGTCTAGGGTTAAGACGGGCCTGAAAAACAAATTCAAGTTCAGTGATTCTATAAACTTGAAAGTTTTGTTCTCGTCCAAAAGATTTTATTTAATGAAAGGCGCAGGTGTAAATTTATAACAAAAAACTATACATATATGTGCTGTAGCATGATTCAGTTTTTAAATTTTATCCTGTTATATTCCAGTTTGTTTTTTGTCAAGTTTTAACGTCAGCGGTTTTGGCCCTAACAAAGGCAGTTTTTTTTTTATTCAAAATAAAAATATCTTTATGAAGATGTTTGTGAAGTCATCAAATTTTTCGGCTAATTTTTGGACAGAGGGGTTGGTTATAAGGTCAACCATTTGTGCTGTTATAAGGTCAAATCAGTTTTTTTTTGCACTAAGGTCAAGTCAATTTTTTTCAAGATCATGTCTTTTTCACTTTTTTTGGGGGGGTAAATCCCCGCTGGCCATATTGTTTCCTAAAAATTCATATTTTTTAGATCCAACGAAAAAAAAATGGTTTGTTATAAAATCAAGTCAATTTTTTTTAATGCATCTAAGGTCAAGTCAGTTTTTTGGACCTTGAACTTATAACCAACCCTCCTTGTATACCAATAAAAATCAAGCCATTTTTGTTACTTTTACGGTAACGGTTTGAAAAACTAACGGTTATATAAATAATAATTTAAAACATACAAGCGTAATTAAACTTGACGAGAATCCCTTTTTAGGAAAGTGATTTTATCTAAAATTACTTTATGAAGCGTTTTTTTACCCTATTTTGATTCCACAATGCTTTCCAAAAAATTGATATCTTCATTTTCATATGAATAGCAAAGTTGCACTTTTCATGAATTATAATGAGGTTCAGTGTTGGGCATTATAGTTGAATTTTTAATGTGTAATTAAAATTACATTTCACTTCACGGGCCGCTATCGACAATTATAGGCATATTCTATCTGATTTTTGTCCAGTCAAGGATGAAAAATTGGTATTTAGATTTTTTTTGAAGTAACTATCATGGTATTTTTCTACCATATATCCAACTTTTTTTTTAATAAATTTACATATATATGCCAGGCGTTTAGTTTTACAGTCCGAAAGTTTACGGATCACATGAGTTAAAGCCTTTTTGTTATATTGTTTTTGAAAATTGAAAGGTCTTCATCCAAAAAAAAACGTAAAAAGACATGATATCAAAGAGTTGTTTCCAAAAACGGCGGCAGCAATGGTTAACGTTCAAAGGATCCGCTATTAACCGGTTTAAAATTAACCGCAAACAAGTCAAAATTTTGTTTTTGTCGTTTTTCCTGTAATTAATAATCATACAGGGGTGGTTTATTACAGTGGTGGTTGGTTATAAGCGTAGACTACTGGTTGGTTATAAGCGTAGACAAACTGAAATTGCCAGGAAAAGCGGATGGTTNGATTTTAACTCCTAAGCACTTTACATAATAGAAAAGTGACAAACTAAAATGTATTATTGTTAATCATGAACGAGGGGTCGAATTTTCAGCCTAACAGTGAACGCCGCCATCCTGTCCAACTTTTTTGGATGAAGATTTTTTTTTCTATAGAAATCATGTCTTTTTACACTTTTTTTCTATAAAATAGTGTATTTTTAAACATTTTATAGAGTCCATAATTTTTGGGGAAAATATAATCTTAATTTTTTTTCCTAATGGAATTAAGGTCAAGTCATTTATTTATAATGCAATAAGATCATGTCATTTTTCGGGCTTGACCTAATAACCAAACCCCCCTGTATTGAAATACACAGGATACGCCGTTATGTTTAACTTACCGTATGGGGACTCTCTGGCTCTGAGCCTTTATTAATAATAACGTTATAAATCATAGGTAAATTGCTCAAAGGCTCAGAGCCAGAGAGTCCCCATACGGTATTCCCGCCCGTGCTGTTCTGTTTCTTCTTTTTTAGAAAATCATTTCTCCTAATACATATCTTTATTTGTTTTAACAAGCCCTACGCTGTTATTTTTCGAATTTGTTTTGCGAAACATAACGGCGCACCCTATGTATAATATTATTCAAATAATATGTGTATCTTTTTTTCAAAAAATGTTAATCTTGCTGTTATCCCCATCATGATGGATATGATGAGACATCTGTTGCCAGAGGTGAATTAATAGGCACACATTGGTAATATTTTTTATCAAATTTTAATCACAAGAATTAGCTGAGATATCCTCAAATATATTTCATTTGTCGTTAACGGATAACCGCCTTAATTGCACGATCTTTTGAAAAAATTTAAATATTAGTTTAAAATCACATCATACCCGGTATCATTCGAAATACACGGGGGTTGGTTATAAGGTCAGCCATTTGTGCCGTTATAACTTATAAGGTTAAGTCAGTTTTTTTTTTCTATAAAAATCATGTCTTATTCAATTTTTTAAGATGAAGACCTCCCCCAGTTTTTTGACCTTGACCTTATAACAACCCTCCTGTATTTTTAACTAAAAAAATACGTTTTTGGATTTTTCTTTTGAAAATTGAAATTATACTTTACCATACTTTTGTACTTAACCATACTTTTTTTCAGATGGTTATAAGGTCAAGTCAGATTTTTCAAAGTGTATTAAGGTCAAGTCAGTTTTTTAGACCTTGACCTTATAACACACCCCCTGTACAAAAACGCTTTCAATTTTTGGTCATAAGTTCAAGTCAGTGTTTTCACTTTTGGATACCTAAATAAGCCTTTAGTAAAATGAGCGGTTTGTCTGACAAAATCTATTTTTCCAAAGCACACTTATTTAAACTTGTAAAATCATTGAACTTGAATATGTTCTTTTCTCAAGTAGTTTAGATTAATTAGGAAGTGAACCCATAAGATAATTGAATTAACTTTAACTCATGCCTTTATGCGCACGGACAAAATTGTCCAAAGTGTAATTTCAAAAGGGGTAGGTTAGAAAACGTTAACAAATTACCCGTCATTTAAATTACAAGGGGTTGGTTATAAGGTCAGCCTTTTGTGCCGTTATAAGGTCAATTCAGTTTTTTCAGGCACTAAGGTCAAGTCTGTTTTTTTGAGTATCATACTTTCTGGGGCAAAGTTTTTAAAATCATGTATTTTTACACTTTTTTTCTATAAAGTTGTGTATTTTTAAACATTTTTAGAGTGAAGACCATAATTGTTTGGGGGAAATCAAATGTTAAGAAAAAAATTGAACACTAACGGGTTATTTTTATTGATCGAAGTTCTTTTCAGATAGTCATAAGGTCAAGTCATTTTTTAGACCTTGACATAATGTCAATGACATTATTACCACCCCTGTATTTTATCCTTTTCAGATGGTAAAAATCACGACTTAATCCTGTGTTTTGCTTATAAGATCAAACTTGTTTTATTGCCGCGATATTTTCAATTAGTAAATCGCGTGATTCCAAATTACCAACTTGTGTTGTCTAGGGTTAAGATGGGCCTGAAAAGCAAATTCAAGTTCAATGATTCTATAAACTTGAAAAGTTTTGTTCTCGTCCAAAAGATTTTATTTAATGAAAGGCGCAGGTGTAAATTTATAACAAAAAAACTATACATATATGTGCTGTTGCATGATTCAGTTTTTAAATTTTATCCTGTTATATTCCAGTTTGTTTTTTAACAAGTTTTAACGTCAGCGGTTTTGGCCCTAACAATGGCAGTTTTTTATTCAAAATAAAAATATCTTTATGAAGATGTTTTTGAAGTCATCAAATTTTTCGGCTAATTTTTGAGGGGTTATAAGGTCAACCATGTGTGCTGTTATAAGGTCAAGTCAGTTTTTTTTTGCATTAAGGTCAAGTCAATTTTTTTCGAGATAAATCATGTCTTTTTCACTTTTTTTGGGGTAAAGACCCCCCTGGCCAAGACCCCCCGCTGGCCATATTCTTTCCTAAAAATTCATATGTTTTTGGATCCAACGAAAAAAAAATGGTTGGTTATAAGGTCAAGTCAATATCAATAAGGTCAAGTCAAGTCAGGTTATAAGGTCAAGTCAATAAGGTCAAGTCAAGTCAATTAAATGCATTTAAGGTCAAGTCAGTTTTTTGGACCTTGAACTTATAACCAACCCTCCTTGTATACCAATAAAAATCAAGTCATTTTTGTTACGGTAACGGTTTGAAAAACTAACGGTTATATCATATAAGTTATATGATATAACTAGGATCCGAACGGCCCAAAATCGAGAAATTGTTCCCCTGGGAGTTAAGAGCCAAAAATTTGTGTGGTAACTAAACCAGCCACGCTGATCATTTTAAGGCGTATCTCGACAAAGGCCTGTTAAATTAATCCGTTTTTTAAGCCTTCAAATGAATTCATTCCAGGATTGTTTTTCACATATGAGCGGCGAGGAGTTAAGCTAAATTGTCGAGATACGCCTCAAAATGATCAGCNTCCCAGATTTTTTTTTGTAACAAGGAGAACATTTTTCTCCGGGCTTCTGCTCAAAAAGCTCGCGCGCCCTTCGACCACGCTCGGCTGTCTCCTCGCTAGACAGTCAAAAAATGAGTAATATTTTTTTTGGCAGTTTTAGGGACATCGAGTACCTTTATTCATATATAAGCCAGGCGTTTAGTTTTACAGTCCGAAAGTTTACGGATCACATGAGTTAAAGTCTTTTTGTTATATTGTTTTTGAAAATTGAAAGGTCTTCATCCAAAAAAAAAACGTAAAAAGACATGATATCAAAGAGTTGTTCCCAAAAACGGCGGCAGCAATGGTTAACGTTCAAAGGATCCGCTATTAACCGGTTTAAAATTAACCGCAAACAAGTTAAAATTTTGATTTTGTCGTTTTTCCTGCAATTAATAATCATACAGGGGTGGTTTATTATAAGGTCAGTCATTTTGACCGTTATAAAATCGAGTCAGTTTTTTCCAATGAGGTCAAGTCAGTTTTTAACATAAATCATGTTTTTTGGGCTTTTTTGGATGAAGACCCCCGCTCGCACATTTGTGTTTTTTTAAATCATGACTTTTTGGACTTTTTTTCCAGACAACAATTTTTTTTCAAATTATAAGGTCAAGTCGGTTTTTTGACCTAGATATTATAACCAACACCCTATGTAGGAATTTTATGTGATTTTTTTTTAATTTGTCCGGTTAAGTTTAAAAAATACATATTTAGATTTTGCAAAACGAACCATTTAGCCTGTATGATATATGCAACTTGTGCAATAAATTTACATAAACTACGCGGTTATTTTATAACCCCAGAAGTTCACGGATCACGTGTATTAAAGTTCTGATAAATGTTTGGTCTTTGTTTTACGCAAAATGCGTTGACTTAACGCCGTTCCTGATTTATTCATGTTTTAAAAATCAGTCAATAATTGTTCACCCGATTTTAACTCCCAGAAGGAAGTGCGTGTAAATAGACACGCAACTTGTTTTTTCCTCGATTTAAGGCATATGGAGGCCCCGTAGGGCAAAACGGGTATTGTTGACCCCCTCAACTTTTCGAGAAAATTCGATTGGCGGTGTTTTTGCGTAGGTTGGAGATTTACAACAGCTTTCTAGGGGGCCCTGGTGGCCCAAAGCAATTTTTGAATAGTCAGATCGACGTAGTTTGACAAGCTCTACAACTTGGCTTTACCAGTTTTTTTTTGAATTTTTGTGAATTTTTGTGAATTATTGTGAATTTTTGACGTGCGTGTTTATTTACACACATTTCCCCCTACGGGTTCCCAAAAACTCCTTCTCCCTGAGAGTTAAGTTTCTAGTCAATTTTCTCCGACAGTAACCAACTATGGTCGCATTTTTCCCATACATCAAACTTACACATGAGTTCAAGGGCAGGACCTTGACCTGGCCTATCTGGGATTTTGAAATTGAAACATTACAAATGGCTTTTATTGATTATTGTTTTTGTGTATAGAAATCAAAAATAGCAAGTGTATAATTTCTGCAGTTTCAAAAAAAAAACCAAAAAAGTTAACGGCCTTTAACCCTAGGGTTACAATGTTTGTTAAAACATTAGAATGTAAAAAATGATGATTTTTTATAACTAATGGACCATTAGTAATGGTTCAATTACTTGGTCTTACTACATCACCTGTGCAGTTATCTTACAAAGGTATTTTTAATGCAATATAACTATGAATGGTAGAATTTAGATTTAATAAACTGCAAGATAATTGCTGAGGAGTAAATGACATGATTTATATAGAAAAGTGTCTCAGCCCCCCCCCTGAATTCGATTCCAAATCGTTTTTCAATTTATTCCCGAAAAGGAAATGCCATTTACAATCCAATAGTTTGATTTTTTTTTAATAATTAAAAAATGTTTTAAAGTTTATTTTGATATACAATCGACATCGGATGGTGAGTTTAAATGTCGGGCCTGGCGGGGGCGTTTTGCCTTCTATTGATGGCCGTACAAAGGTCGAGTTTCCTCCCGGCGCTTTGATGAAGCCGACAAATGTCATGATTCAATCCTTTCCAGTCGCAAACGACCACTTTCCCGAGGCCTTCGCCGCCAGTCCCATTTTAACCCTTGAGCCCCGGCGCCGCCGTTTTCATCAAAATGTGCATTATTTTATTCCGGCCCCGTCAATTGACCGCTCTCTGTTTGGATTTTAATTTAGTAAAATTAATGGTACAAAAAAAAGATTACAGGGGTTTGGTTATAAGGTCTGATCTTTTGGCCGCTATAAGGTCAAGTCCAGAGATGCACTTGGATTACGACCCAAGTTTTACCCACGGGTTGGACAAGGTTTTCAAAGTACGGGTTATTCTCGGGAAAAGGATAAAAGTCGGGTGAAAAGAGTCGGGTAAAAAGAGTCGGGTTGGAATTGAGTTGGACAACGTCAAATTTACAGTTTACGCTAGTCGGGTTCTAACCCGAGTTTTACCCGATTTTTAGCCACGTGCACGGAATCGGGTAGGACAAGAAAATTTTCCGAAAAGTGCATCTCTGGTCAAGTCAGAGAATATTTGGAATAAAATTCACACGATAAGTGCACGTAGCAGGGGTCGGTTTTTTACCCGGATTTTTTTACCCGAGTTTTACCCGTGCTGGGGTATTACCCGATTTTCTTACCCGACCTCGTTTTTCGACTCGAGTCGGGTAAGAAAAAAATGGAATGTGCCGACCTCTGCTCATAGAGCGTATATGGCCCTTTTTCATATTCTTTCATGAAAATTTATTTTATGTCTTTCCAAATATTTTGGAAACCTAAAAACTTAGGTAAACTTAGGTCAACATATTTTTATTTTCTTTTAAAATCCAAAGTAAAGTATACGTGTCATGTTTTATGTTCAATAACAGAAGGAACGGCCGCAGCAGATTGGAAAGATGTGACCAATAGTGTCGAACTTAGTTGGGACAATGACATTGCTAAATTCTCGGGAAATGTTTCGGGGAGATTTTGGCTCGTTTTTGTCAAATGCGATTCATTAAATGACAAAAATAATTCAAGGAAATGGTTTTTTATTAATGTCTTATGTTTAAAAACGTTTCTATCCCTGATGGTCTATTTTGGCCATATACAGTGTGGTCCAACAATTAATCAAACAGAGCACATTTTTACACGCACTTTCAATGCTGAAACAATATAAAATTGTGTGCGGAAATTGGCCCTGGCGGATTCATTGTTGGACCAGACAGTTTTAACGGTTTTTTTTTGTCGTGGTTATAAGGTCATACCAAGTTTCCTTACCTTATAACCACCTAATATATTTTTCGAGATTTCTCATATATTTTTCCCACAATGTGTAAGCTTTTCCGGCATTTTTGGTATTTGACGAATTTAACGAGTGCCTCACTTATTTAAAACCATTCTTCCAAGGATTGTAAAAAGTGCTGAAGAAGTTTACAATCAAACAATTCGTCCCCGTTTAAAAGTTCAAATAGAAGCCATCGCGACCTTAAACCCCGCAACAAACGAATATGACGTGAAAGTTCACGTGACCTCAAATGAAAGGCCAAACGGTGACCGGCTGATGATCGATGATAATCAACTTTTGCATTTTGACTTTAACTCGCCCAATCTACTTCAAACTGAACTCGTTGAGCCGGAGCCACGCTTCGAACTCTTTTCAAATCACACTGTTAAATATCGCTTAACCCTCAAAGACCGCTTGGAACAAAATACGCTCACTTGCCGCCTCAGCTCGTATCCCTTTGAGATTGCTGTTATAATCAAATGACTCCTTGAAAAAAAAATACCAAAAAAAGTTCGATTGCTTTTGAGATTTACGATTCCACAAACAGCAATTTGAAAGAAGCTTTTTCTCAGACATTATTTATAAAACGACTTTTTTAATAAAATAAAATGTAACTTTAGCTTTTACTGTTTAGTTCAATTAGTAATTGTTTGCTTATGTAGAAGTATTTAAAAATTTAAGTAAACAAAAATACTACTTTTAAACTTTTGGAGACCCTAATGTGCAATGGGGTCGTTTATACCGTGTGTAGCAGGTTTAAATGAGGCGCGCTAACCAATTTTTGTTCCGCTTGGTGAATATAATCTGAATTTGATAAATTAATTTTTGAACCTACGACGAAAGACATAACTCACTTCAACTCACAAAAACTTAGAGCAAATTAAAGTTTTTATAAACTGCATTTAGAGTTTGGTGAAAGTTTTTTTGATTTGTTTCTCCTCATCGTGATTAGCTTTTATACTTTTGGCCTTCGTTGCATTTAGAAATTTCCAATTGCTTAAAAGCGGCACCGTCAAAATCCGGATGTTTTTTTCTGGAGCGAGTAATCCGCCGACAATTTATATACAAAACTATATAGGGGGAGCGCCAAGTAAGGGTAGGTTTCGTGGTTTCGCTGACACGTTAATTCTACAATTTTATTAAAAATATATTTAAATTTTGCAAATAATCAAATAGAACAAAAAAAAGTTTGAATTATAGACCCTTATCTACCATTAATTTGCGTATCCTTACGTGGCGGCGAATTTTTTTTTTCGCGAAATGAAACCTACCCTTACTTGGCGTTCCTACCCTTACTTGACGTTCCTACCTTTACTTGGCGCTCCCCCTGTATATGGTATATTTATATATAAACTGTCGTCGGATTACCCTTTCCCCAGCAAGCAGATTATCTGGATTACGACGGTGCCGCTCAAAATATATGATTTTCCAAAGCTAATTAATCGAACTTTCCGCTCACACCATCTAATAATTTCATGTTTAGTTTCAAAGACCTTCAATTTTCCATTCAAATTTTTCGCTCGTTTTCATTTCTTTGTGAATCTTCAAAACAAAAACAAACCAAATCGTTACATTCTTATTTATCATCGGACTCGTATATGTGTTCACACAAGTCATTCTAATCTAAGTCATACACACATTTATAAATTTTTATTATTTTGCTTTTTTTTTACGTTTGAAACAAGAACAACGTTTTTCGTACAGGGAGGGGGTTGGTTATAAGGTCAGCCATTTGTGCCGTTATAAGGTCAAGTCAGTTTTTTCAGGCACTAAGGTTTTTTTGAGTAGCATGCTTTTTGGGAAAAAATCTTTAAAATCATGTCTTTTTACGTTTTTTTTTTGGATGAAGACCTCCCCCATTGGCACATTTTTTCTAAAGAAATCATGTCTTTTCACACTTTTTTTCTATAAAATTTCAGGTTGGTTATAAGGTCAAGTCAGTTGTTTCAAAGTGCATTAAGGTCGAGTCAGTTTTTTAGACCTTGACCTTATAACCAACCCCTTGTAATAATTTACAGTAAGTACAGGGGGTCTGGTTATAAGGTCACGTCAGTTTTTTCAGGCACTAAGGTCAGTTTTTTTTTAGTAGCATGCTTTTTGGGAAAAAAATCTTTAAAATCATGTCTTTTTACTTTTTTTTGGATGAAGACCTCCCACATTGGCATATTTTTTTCTAAAGAAATCATGTCTTTTCACACTTTTTTTCTATAAAATATCAGGTTGGTTATAAGGTCAAGTCAGTTGTTTCAAACTTTGAAAGTGCATTAAGGTCGAGTCAGTTTTTTAGACCTTGGCCTTATAACCAACCCCCTGTAGTAATTTACAGTAAGTAAGTCTCATCCATATAATTTTAAAATAAAATCGTTTACTTAAAATCACTTTTTCCTTCTAAAAGAGACACAAACAGTTCGCCAAAAACGTCCCTATTGGAAGTAAGGACTGTACATTTTTTCAGTCTTCAAATATGTTACGTTTAGAAATATTAATGGACTTTTTAGATGCAATTCGCTATTTTTGCATTACATTTTGTATTTGAAAAATAGTAGGAAGTTCATATACAGTCCTTACTCATTCTAATAGAAAAATGATCCTTTTTTGTGACGATGCTCCTTTTTCGGACGCTATTTTCGAGAACAGAAAACGTCCCAAAAAGGAGTAAGGACCAGGGCTCGGCAAAGCCAGGCATTTTAATTGGCTTTTTTCCTCTTTCGAAAAATTTTGGCTTGGCTTTTTCCCCTCTCAAAACTTTTTGGCTTGGCTTAACTTGGCTTTTTACCCTTTCCAAAAATTTTGGCTTGGCTTGTCTTTTTACCCTCTCCAAAAATTTTGGCTTTGCTTAGCTTGTTTTTTTGACCCCCGAAATAAGTTAGCTTAGCTTGGCTTGGCTTTATGCCCTTTCAAAAAAAATATGCCATGTGCCGAAAGCCAAACGTGCCGAGCCTTGGTAAGGACTGTATAATTAATTAATATTGCTAATTAATTAATATGCTATGAACTTACAACTGAATGATTTGTGTTTGAACTATTTTCGTATTTTTTTCTACTTCTTCAACAATCCAAAAAGCAACCAAAATAAAATTCCAAAAAGTTCGTCTTTTAGATAAAAATAAATTTAACTGTTTTTTTTCTCAATTTTAGATGAAACTGGACTTGAAAGATTGCGGCGTCATTTTACTTTCAGTGGCGCTCAGATTTGCGGTTTTTAATTTGGACTTTATCAAAGCTCGTCCAGAATTAAATTCACCGACGAATTCATTTTTTCGCCTCACTGAAGACCGCTATGCCAAAAATCAGTCAATTATTCCAAAGGCTCTTTTTGCACTTTTTAATCAGGAACTTTGATGGAATATTTACTCTCATTAATGCATCATTCACACAATTCCGAAATTACTCAAATGACACTTTTTGGGTCGGTTATAAGGTCAGCCATTTGTGCCGTTGTAAGGTCAAGTCAGTTTTATTAGACCTTGAAAAATAAAACAGTGAGTCAATATATATGCGTGGTAAGGTCTGACATTTTGACTTTTTTTACGTTTTTCGGTTAACCCTAAAACGGTCCTTACATTTTTGGTTTAACCAATACCTAATACGGTAATAGTTATACCGTATTAGTTTCATGAAAATCGGCTGGCGTCGCTAGAAAAGATCAATTTTATTCTTGATTTTTCCACTTTTTTCCAAAATGGTGTATTCTAGAAACGCGCAGCCGATTTTTATGATAGTCGCACTGTAGAGTCAATGCAGTTTTTGAAAAACATTAGGCCACGTCATTTTTTTCGACCTGGACCATACTAACACTACTGTATTAAAGTTTGAACTCATGAATATTGTGTTAAATTTTAATCCATTTTTAACTCACCCATATCTAAATCATAAATATATATTTTTCACGTCATTTAATATATCATTACTATGTATATGTCTATTTGGTTTCATACATTCTGTGAATTCAATATACAGCATACGTCATGAATTATTGGATATCTATATCTTTTAGAAGACTATTTACGCTTCAAGAATATAGTCGTCCCTTTTGCAACGTCACAACATTAAGTATATTTATGTAATATACATGTATTTATATCTATCTAAAACACTTTTACATATACGTCGTTTAGGCATGATACGGTTTCTCCTACAAGTTAAAAAAAAAGCCAAAAGGTGGCCCTTACTTTGGGGCTCCCTGTATTTATTTCTTATATCAAAAATAACAGGTACAGTCATTTTTCCTTTTTGGGACGTTTGCGGGTCACGACAATAGCTTCCGAAAAAGGAGCATCGTCAACAAAAGGATCATTTTTCTATTAGAATGACCCCATTTTGGCCGAAAAAGCGACCCAAAAAGGAGCTCGTCCCAAAAAGGAATACGGACTGTATAATAAAACT
This sequence comes from Oikopleura albicans, assembly GCA_004367875.1. Classification (NCBI taxonomy): domain Eukaryota; kingdom Metazoa; phylum Chordata; class Appendicularia; order Copelata; family Oikopleuridae; genus Oikopleura; species Oikopleura albicans. The sequence goes on from SCLG01000283.1 coordinate 57,315, forward strand.
TATAAAGTCTGATATTTTAACCCCTTAAAACATTCCCACAGCGAAACGTGAAATATATTGTGAAATTACANCTATATCTTTTAGAAGACTATTTACGCTTCAAGAATATAGTCGTCCCTTTTGCAACGTCACAACATTAAGTATATTTGTGTAATATACATGTATTTATATCTATCTTAAACACTTTTACATATACGTCGTTTAGGCATGATACGGTTTCTCCCACAAGTTAAAAAAATGCCAAAAGGTGGCCCTTACTTTGGGGCTCCCTGTATTTATAACTTATATCAAAAATAACAGGTACAGTCATTATTCCTTTTTGGGACGTTTGCGGGTCACGAAAATAGCTTCCGAAAAAGGAGCATCGTCACCAAAAGGATCATTTTTCTATTAGAATGACCCCATTTTGGCCGAAAAATCGTCCCAAAAAGGAGCAATCGTCCCAAAAAAGAATAAGGACCGTATAATAAAACTTATAAAGTCTGATATTTTAACCCCTTAAAACATTCCCACAGCGAAACGTGAATTATATTGTGAAATTACAAATGGGTGGATTATTATCACCAGGTGTAAATTATTAAATGTCTATTAAATTATATTATATTAATTTTAATTAAAACACAATTAGGATTGCGTAAGTGTGCGTATACTAATAAGGGCTTCATTAATTAACGAGAAATATCCTATCCGATGACGACCAAAGAATGCCATCTGGCCTCTCATTATTGCGCAATACGTGATAATAGTCATTACAAGATATTTAGTAATTTTTCCACCTAAATCTTGCTAAATAAGCTCGGGTTTTGGAAATCGAAAATGCACATCGAGAGACCCCTGAGTCACTCAGGCTGAGTGTATAATGTATCACGAATGATACTCGCTCATATAATGTCAGTCATATAGATGGTACCCGGCGGTTAGGTTATACGTTTGTTTATATTTAACATTAAAGTTATAACATTGATACTGGTGTGGGTCGTCAGTTTGTCATCGAGTTCGACGCGGGTCTTACCATAGATAAGACCGAGTACTGTTTCAAACCTACAAGCGAAATTTTCTCGGTGACACTTTTTTTCTCACTCCAGTATAGGCTATAGTATACCCGCTATACTGTATAGCCGACCCCGGTATGGATTCAAAATCGTACTGGTATGTTTAGGTAAAACATAATTGCGTTAAATTTTTTTGAAATTTTCAGGCCATGAAGATGAAGGGGGGTCTGGTTATAAGGTCACAAGATGTGACCGTTATAAGGTCAAGTCATCTTTTTTGCACTAAGGTCAAGTCATTTTTTCTTGCACTAAGGTCAAGTCAATTTTTTTGAATCATGTTTTTGGTAAAAAATCTTTGAAAACATGTCTTTTTACGCTTTTTTTTCTTGGATGAAGACCCCCTCGCTGACACATTTTCTAATGTTAAAAAAAATTTAAAATGGTAATAAGGTCAAGTCATTTTTTGAAGTGCATTAAGGTCAAGTCATTTTTTGGGCTTGACCTTATAACCATACCCCCTGTACATTGTTTCAACTCTAAAAATATGAACTTGAACAAAATATGAATTTGTGTCATATCGAATTGACAGCATATATGCATATATACTAGTATGCATGTAGCGTTAATACTTTTTTTTCATCAAAGGTCTGGTAGAAAAGCGCCCTCTGGTGTTTGTTCCTTTGCTTCTGTGATTTATTAAATTCAGTCTTTATCTTTCGCATCATCTCCGCTTCAATTCAAAATAAAAAACAAACAAAAACAAGGTAAAAAACAAAGACTTAACCTACTACACTCGTGTGTGTGTGTGTGTGTGGTAGAATTAAGCGCGAAGAGAGATTGGATAGACTTAAGACTTTGATTTACTTTTTTTTTGCTCTTGATCAGTTTCTTTTTGCTAAAATAATAAATTACAGTTTTTATTGGAATCTGTTGAATCCGTTGTCGATTATTGCAGCTGGAGGATGCTCAGCAGGCGTCATCACCAATTTGGGTATGTAAATTAACCTTTTGAGCCAATGAGAGGAAAATGCCCCGAGGGGAAATTTTGCGTATTTGAACACATTTGTTAAATTGTTGAAACAATTAGTAAAATTATGCCAATGTAGGTTTTAGTACACGTAGACATTGTAAATGTATTTTTTTTTTGGTATGGATTTTCAGTGAAAGCGGATATGGGCGACATGAAAATCGACACTTTTTTGTCGATATCATAAATTATGATTCATAATACAGTCCTTACTCATTTAGCGGACGTTTTTGGGTCTCGAAAATAACGTCCGAAAAAGGAGCATCGTTACAAAAATGAGCATGTTTCTATTAGAATGGCCCCATTTTGTCCGATAAATGAGTAAGGACTGTATTACCAGATGGTCCTAGAGCGATTATCATATGATATATGGCTTTTTGATTAATTTTAAAAGGGTGCATTGTTCCTGTTATGCCCAGTACGTAGACTGGGTATAAGGTCACGTATTTACAGATGTTGTCATTGCGATTAACCATAAGACCACCCTATTTGAGGCCCTTTTAATGGTTCTAACTTAGAAGGTTTCTTGTAAGTTGTATATAATACGGCGTGAATTACACATTTTAATTAACAATTATCTATTGATTGTTCAAAACAGCTCTTCAAAAATATAAACCGAACCCAGACTGTCGAACAACAATACTCCAGATTAATATTTGAACTTGAGAAATAATAATGTATTCGCGACGGATTTATTTAAAAAAAAAATACTTTGAATTCATTATTAGTTGAAAACATAAAAGAAAACAAATCGGACGCACTTCAGTTTCAAGTGATTCTTACAGTTTATTACCGTGTGTCGGCGCTAAGACTGACGCGGTTGTGGCAAAATAGCGCTGAAAAGGACTTTTAGCTTTAACTTATATTAACCCTCTCCCGTATTTTTACTTTGTTCCATAAGTGGAACTTCCACTGGTCTATCATCTTAAAAATTATAATATATAATTTATTGTAAAAATGGGGAATTGAAATTAGGTTTCAACACGTGTCATATTGAGTGTGAAATTCACACTGTGAATTAATAGGCTTGGCAAATAATTATACTTTCGATTTTTCCCTTTGATATAAAGTCAATGAGGGAATTTAGCCAATTGTTTTGACATTGAAAAATGTGTTTTGAATATCACTGAGCTCAATAATTTTTTGTTCATGCTACTCAGCGTTTATAATGAATTTCCGCCGTTTTTTTTTCTTTCGTATTTTCTAGATATCCAACCTGGATTTTTTTTCCGCACGTCAAAAACTGGAACATCGCCATCTAGAAAATGCGGGAACAAATATGGCGAAAATTCATGTAAAACGCTGAGTAGTTGTGGAGGGTTTATTATTGTGAGGATTTTTATTCGACGAGGTTTATTCAAAACTTTCTGTCTAAAAATGAAGGTTAAATTTTGACGAGAATAAGCCTTATACAATAAGGATAAGACCCCAAGGTCAATTTTGAGTTGGTAAGAGAATAAATTCTAATGTGCCGATTATGCTCTAGTACTGCCCTTTTCGGCAAGTTAAAAATAAGAATATGTTTTAATATTTTGAATGTTAACTGTCATGATCCGTTCTGCCCACATGTGGGCTGATTTCATTTCATCATTGCACTAAAACTAGTAAATAAATTTTAAAATTTTTAACGGATTATGAAGCCCCTGACTGTTGGTTTAAAAATTTATTAATATACTTCATTAATATATTGTAGCTAAATGTACTTTTTTAAGGTTTTTAGCTCGTGCAGCAAATAACGATTATATGGGGAAATTGGCCAATNTATGTTTTAATATTTTGAATGCTAATTTAAAAAAAAGGTGTCTCAACTGATGATTCTTCATTACATGAATCATTTTATTTTTCATAAAATTATGATAGCTGGGGAAAATATGGTTTCTACTTTAATAATCGTTGTAGTGTCAAACTTTTGTCATAGATTTACACTAGAGAGGCTGTTAGATTCATTCTAAGCTCTGAGGTTTTAGCCGCTATAAGTCTTATACCATATCGTCTTTTTGACACTAAGGTTTTACTATAAGTTGTGGTCTTTTGGAGAATTTCTCATGTCTTTTTGAGGATTTTTTTGACTTTTGTTTTTTTTGGATCATCCATTTTTTCAGACATCCATAAGGCCCTACACTTTTGCAAAAAGGCATTTATACAAAGCTATTATGGTCTTTATTTTATAATACTTTATAGCCACCCAGAAATCATGTCTTTTTACACTTTTTTTTTCTATAAAATAACGTCTTTTTGAACTTTTTCCAAGCACGTTAGTTCAAGCACTTTAGTTCCAAGCACCTTAAGGTCTTATTGTGAAAAAAAATTCAGATGGTTATAAGGTCAAGTCAGTTTTTCCAAAGTGCATTAAGGTCATTTTTATGGGGCTTGACCTTATAACCAGACCCCCTTGTAGTCTTTAAAATTTTTATCAAACGCCTTTAACTTGTATATATGTAGTGATACTGTCCCTTTGGTGGGCTGCTTTGAAACGGGACGCCTTGGCTTCAAGTGTGCTTTTAGTCTTGGCGTCTCTGGACCGTTTCTATCCGTTACAGTTGATTATTCCGATTTCGCTTTTGATGTCGCCGTCTGGAGGTGAACGGCGTCGATTTTTGGTTTTGACATTTTGCTGGGTCGGATTGATTTTGATTTCGGCACAAGCGTCAGACTTGATCTCCAATTGGCGTCTCGCCTTCAATCTATACGAGTATGAGCCGGGCCTTAATGTCACTTGGTATATGCTTATTGAGCTCTTTGACCATTTTCGACAATTCTTTATATTTATTGTCCAGGTACGAAAATGAACAATTATCGATTCCCGCAACATAATCGATTTTGATATACCGAACGCCTTATTACATCTTATGTCAAAATCTAATCAACCGATAACTTTGGATAACGGGTGTTCAGTTCATATTCATTAGTTTGCATTTTTATGAGAATCTAGATGTTTTCGACGGATATAACGGCTGTTATGGAACCCACTCATATAGTTTCTTGATTACAAGGGGGTCTGGTTATATGGTCACAAAAGGTGACCGCTATAAGGTCAAGTCATTTTTTTTTGCACTAAGGTCAAGTCATTTTTTTTATAGAAATCATGTCTTTATTCACTTTTTTCGGGTTTAAATTTAGAACTCGACATATACGTTTAGAACGACACGGGTAATAATTTTTTTTATAGAAATCATATCTTTTTGGACTTTTTTTCGTGCACTAAGGTCAAGTCATTTTTTGGAGTGCATTAAGGTCATGTCATTTTTTTGGGGCTTGACCTTATAACCAGACCCCCTGTAGTGTATTAATGTTATAACGTATTATGATTTATTTTTTGTTTGGGGTGATTACAGGGGGTTTGGTTATAAGGTCTCAAGTTGCGAGTGTTATAAAATCAAATCAGTTTTTTGAACTAAGGTCAAGATTTGTGAAAAAATCTTTAAAATCATGTCTTTTTTGTCCTTTTACATTTTTTCTAGTAAATCATGTCTTTTTGCACTTTCTCCCAGCACCTTAAGGTCTTATGGTAGAGACCCCCTTTGTGTATTTTAAAAGTACAGGGGGGTCTGGTTATAAGGTGACAAGGTGTGACCGTTATATGGTCAAGTCTTTTTTGCACTAAGGTCAAGTCATTTTTTTCTTGCCCTTTTTTTTTGAAGTAAGTGTTTTGACAAAAAATCTTTGAAATCATGTCTTTTTACGCTTTTTTTTGTATGAAGACCTCCCCCCTTAATAGGTGATTGTTAAATGAATCGTCTTTTTGATGAATTTTATGGTTTAAAATTATTTGTTAAATTCTAATATTAATGACGAAATTCAGTCTTTTCTAATTAAAACGGGGTATTAAAAGGTAATCTTTAATTTTCAGATTCATCAATTTTGTTATGTGATACCATTATGCCTTCGATTTGAGCCCGCGACTGTATTAAAATATCTTATTCCGTTAATTATGATATTTTCGCCTTATGCCACCATCTCGGATTTTGCCCTCTTGACGTCCATTTTGCCAATGTATCCCGCTGGCCGGAGACAATTTTTTGGTTTACTTGTGTTGGTCACATCCTTAGCATTGTGTCCAATTATGTGGTACCTTTGGATTCAGGATAGTTATTTATGTTTTTCATTGCTTTCGAAAAAAAAATTGTATAATTTTTTTATACTGTAAAATGTCATACAATCCGATTAAGTGGCTATAAGGTTATCGGTTTTAGGGGCTATAATATCAGTGTTTTTAATCATCAAAAAAGAGCTACTGGAATCCGTTCACCACTAAAATTTCATAAAGCCGCGTTTTTGGCCAATAAAAATCCTATAACTTATGTAGCCTATAAGATAAAGACCAAGGCCATAAGGTCAACTCTATTTATTGTTTCCGGAACCTTTACCGTATAGCTACATCATAAGGTTAATTTTTTTATCAAGCAAAGTCCAACATAGTATGGTCCTTTTGAGAAAATCATGTCTTTTGAGAAAAAAAAAATAATTCATGACATTTATAGGGGGGTTGATTATAAGGTCAGCCATTTGTGCCGTTTGAATAACTCTGTGAAAGCAAGATGCCGCAAACGCAAATTTTTACTTCGCAACAACATTGGCCGCCGTTTCTGGTGCAATTTTTCTCATTTCCGACTCGATTTTTGCCGAGTTAACCAAAGTGCACAAAACTGGTTTAGCAGTGCGGCTGGAAAGGCCAAAACTGGCCTGACTGTAATTTCCATCTTCAAACAATTTGCCTTCAAAAAATACTATCCATTCCTTCGTAGAAAAAATTGAATTATTTTTCAAAACTTTAGAAAAAAAAATATTTTTTGGAATGGCATCGCTTATTGGCCAGCTTCCGGTGGCCGGAAGTTCAGTGGAGAATGGAAAATTGGAGATTGATTTTGCTCCTTATAAAGACGAAACTGAAATGAGGTACACAGGGATGTACTATAATTATCATTTATATTCTCTTCTCTGAAGATTTTGTCACTTACAGGGGGGTCGCCAAAAAAGGGCCCCTCGAATAAGGGTCGCGTTCGCCAAATAAGGGTTGGTCGCGCCAAATAAGTGTCGCTTTTTCCGAGAAAAATATTATTGCGCCAAATAAGGGTCGCTGATTTTAACATTGATTCCTACGGATGTTTTACAGGGGGTCTGGTTATAAGGTCACAAGATGTGACGGTTATAAGGTCAAGTCATCTTTTTTGCACTAAGGTCAAGTCATTTTTTCTTGTACTAAGGTCAACTCAATT
>SCLG01000283.1:64567-86053 GCA_004367875.1 Oikopleura albicans
TTTTTAGGTATACTGTATACAGTACCGTATGCACCTGTTTTTACAATTTTAATTGGTAAACTCACCTCAGACGCTAACAATAAACAAAATTAATTTCGAGGTCAATTTCGAAAAATTTGTTTCCAAAACTGATTTAGTCATAAATTAGTTGATGAAAGAGGCAGTTGTGTTAAATTGAAAGATATTTTTTGGTGAAAAAGGGGAATCAATAAATCAATAAAGGATGAATGAAGGTTTCGAAGGACAATCAAACCAAGAGATCATTCTTCATCTTTAACACAAAAAATAGCATGTAATTTTTGAGAATTATGGCTTCCGGTTCGTTTTTTTTTTATCAGAGAAATAGTAAAAAATTCCAGTCAAAGGAAAATGGGAATAAAAATATTTTTCGACCGAAGGCTGGAAAGCTTGGAGTGCGGTGAAAGTGAAAAATGTGACTATTGTAAATTTTCATGTGTTTTTTAATACAGGGGCCTAGTTATAAGGTCTCAAGTTCTGAACGTTATATCTTATAAAATTATAAACTCGAATTCCAATACAAAGGGCCATCCACTTTCATGGAAAATATGGCCGGTTAACTCATCCAAAAAAAACGTAAAATGACATGCTTCCAAAAAAAATTTCCCAAAAAGTCTGCTTTTCAAAAAATACTGACTTGATCATATAACTTATATCAAGTCAGTATTTTTTGAGAAGCAGAATTTTTGGGAAAAAAATTATGAAGCATGTCTTTTTTCGTTTTTTTTTTTTGGATTAGTTAACCGGCCATATTTTCCCTGGAAGTCGATTTGTATTGGAATTCGAGTTAATAATTTTTTTACGTAGGGCTGATTATTTTCATATGTTTAGTTCGTGTTATATGATTCGTTAACAGCATTAATTTTTTCATATTTTACAAAGTGAGATATCTAACATATCTTTGCCGTATTTTATTTTGATCACTTTAATGTTTTAATTTGTTTCAAATGATAAAATCTAACGAGGCGGAAAATCTGCTTTCCTCAATTACCACATCAGTGGTTTTATTTTTTTTCACATTTTTATGAAAGGTTTTTGTGTGTCTTTTTGAAAAAAAGAAAACTCGGCCTGATTTATGATTCAAAATGCCCATCGGAAGTCCCAAGACTGCCCATCAATCACGCTTTTCTAAATGATATGTGCGCAATTAATGTACATTTTGCGTTTGTGATTGATTTCAGAAATATGAGAAATTTAATTCTACTCTAAACCAGATTTTCTTTTCCGTTTCTGTTTCAATTTTCAATTGAATTGTTTTGGATTCACGCTTTTTTCTGTTTTTTTTTGTGTTTCATAATTTTCTAATATTGTCCCGTGCTAAAGGATTTTTTCGACTTTTTAACGGAGTGGGGTACTTTCGCGACCACACCATTTGGTCGCGAATTGTTCTTCAAAATATGGAGTTTTGGGTGAGGTTTCGCGACCACTGTTTTTAGGTAGAGAAACTGGTCGCGAAACCTTGTTTAAAACACCATTTCGTGACCATATTTTTAACATCAATTCGCGACCAAATGGTGTGGTCGCAAAAGTACTCATAAATGGGTTTTACGCGACCAGAAATGGTCGCGAAAGTACCCTTCACCCTTTTCAACCATCCTCTTTAATGCATTTTTAACGAGACCTTAGTAGGGTACATGCTGTAGATATTATGATCCCTTCTGTCCTTGCACTTCCGTAAGTTGCTGTTTGGTACTCAAGGTGTTTTATGTATTGATTCACACTTGATTAAACAATTTATGAAATCAAATGGCCCCAATTTCATCTCGTCAAGATCAAATACATTTTTTTGGCTTTGAGTGTATCAGGCGTTATTTTCAAGTCACCAACTGTAAAGTATCTTGTAAAGTATCTTGTCCATTAATAATGATTGATCTGCTGAAACTTGAGCATCTTAATTATAGTTTAAGCCATTTTTTTATTTTCCGTTTTTATCCGTGCTAAATGTGGATTAATTTTTTTTTTAACAATTCAAGTTTTCTGTTTTTGATGTTAATTTTAAGAAAATTGAAGTAATAAAGTAGATTCATTGATTCATTTCGCCACTTGATTTTCAAAGTTAAAGTACAGTAGCTGCGCCATTTCGCACGCAGCGAAAAATGAAATATAAATTTCGCGGAAACAAAACATTTTTCCTAACGATGTTCTAAGTTAACCAAAATTTGCGCAAATTTTATAATTAATCTGGTTTTATATAAAATTACAGATTTCTAGACTTTAATAACTTGTTTAACGATAAAGCTGGTCTAAATACAAGTCAAGATTCCATAAAAATGCATCAAATATTTTCGCATTAAAAACTTTATTGTCTTTGAATACAAACTATATACATAAGTTATGTATACTACTTCATATATAGTTTTTATTCGAAGACTAATAGTAAGGTAGTTAATAATAAAATGTTTGATGCGTTTTTATGGAATCTTAACCTGTATTTAGACCAGCATTACCGGTAAACAACTTGTTTAAAGGTCTACAAATCTGTAGTTTTATATAAAACCAGTTTAATTATAAAATGTAACATAAGGGTCCATTGTAAGGTATGTGACATACCGTACAAGATTTACTCTGTTATTTTTTAGATGGCTATTATTTTTTTGTTGTTATAACCGGCCCTGTAAAAAATTTTCTGATTTTTTTCCTTTTTTTATCAAAAGTGTTTTAAAACAATTTATTTCATTTTTTTCTGTTTTTGATGTTAATCTTGTGAAAATTGAAGCAATAAAGTGGATTTTGATTGATTTCGCCCCTTTTTTGGTCGCAATAATAAATTTACTTTCGAATCGCCACGTCTCATTTGCAGAATTGGATGGTCTCGTTTTTTTTTTCTCACGAATGATAAAGTAACGGAATACGGATGATAAGTATACACTTGTCAATAACGAGACACCCATTATGCATCTTTATAAATCGATCATTTGTGATTTACGAGTTGGTTAACCATGATTTTTTTTGGGACGCGCATTTTTTTATTAGTGTGATTGCGGTCCATTTTGCCTCGGTTATTGAAGTTGTAAAATATGAACTTCGGATTGAGGACTTTAGAATGGATTAAATATCGATTGGCTCAAAATCTCACAATTATACGGTCCATAAACGTAATCCTATACGGCCAGTGTTATAAAATAACACTTGATTTTTTTGCAAAAAAAAAGAGAGATGATGGTATGTAAAAAAATACTGCCATTATCAGACACCAGCGAGGTACGTGGTATTAGTTTGTTTTGTTGTTAGTTACCGTACATGGGGTCTGGTTATAAGGTCACAATGTGTGGCCGTTATAAGGTTAAGTCATCTTTTTAGCACTAAGGTCAAGTCATTTTTTTCTTGCAGTAAGGTCTAGTCAATTTTTTTTTGAAGCATGTTTTTTGAATCTTTGAATCTTTGAAATCATGTCTTTTTACGTTTTTTTTTGGATGAAGACCTCCCCCCGCTGGCACATTTTGTCTATAGAAATCATGTCTTTTTACACTTTTTTTTTTCTATAAAATAATGTCTTTTTGAACTTTTTTTCCCAGCATTAATTGTCGAAAAAAACAATTCAGATGCCTGAAAGGTCAAGTCATTTTCAAGTGCATTAATGTCATTTTTTTGGGGCTCGACCTTATAACCAGACCCCCTGTAGTATTATTATACTTCAATGGTGTTTGCTTGAGTTTTTGAAAAAAAAACGCTTTGTTTCTTGGAATCATTTTTAAAACGTTTGAGGCCCTGTTTTGGGTTATGCACACATTTGAGAATATTTAGCGCATCCCTTTCAACAGTGAAATTATGTCACTGGTGCAAATTGATTTTTCGGAGCCGTACAACATTTACACGTATCGCTACTTTATTCACAATTGGCCTCAGTTATGTTTTCTGGCGCGTGAAAAGGGAACGGAGGTGATTGTGGGCGCCATCGTCTGTAAACTGGATCAACACAAAAAAGTGATTCGTCGGGGCTACATTGCAATGCTCGCCGTTCACAAACGCATGCGCAAATGTGGCATTGGCAAAGAACTTGTCAGGTGACCCACAAAAATATATTTTTTTTATAATTATTTTTTTTTTTGTGAAAAAAAAAATCTGCGAGAAAAATCGCATGTGAAAAAAAAAACTTGAAAACAGAGAAAAAATTATGAAAAAGAGAATGTTTGGCGGAGAAGAGATTTTGACTATAGAAGAAAGTTCAGCTAAACTACACGTATATTCTTGTTCGTCTAAAATAGTAATTATGATCAAATCGCTGAAAATTTTAATAATTTTTTACGTTTCTTTTGCCTCAGAGGTCAGCATTTTTTACCTTACCCCAATTGGACCGGAATTTCTTAAGGTAAAGTCCATTTTATTTATGCCAAAATAGGGTAATCCAACCCACAACGGGGTAAAAAAATCCCGATCACAATCCAAACTCAGTTACAATCTAAGTTTGGTCTTTATTTATAATCTTTTATGTTTAATTTTTCTAAAGTTGATGTTTCGAAAAATGCATGTACCTATCTTTATCATATTGTGAAGTTTTTTTTATAAATTTCGGTGCATTCAGGGTTTTTTGAGCAAATATTTCCACTAAGCTTTCCCTAAAAACGTCATTTTAATGGCGAACGCTTATAAACGATGATTCACATGTGCAGTTATTTTTTATATCTTTTTTTACAGTTGTACTCATATCTTAACAGTTTTGCAGAAGTCATATGGCCTAAATTTTGACAAGATATCAAGCATTTCTTCCTGGGCTAGTGACAAAATGGGCCATTTGCACTCGTCGTCATGACTCATCGGGCCAAAAATTGTCATGGATTTTTTTTTTTGTCAAGATATGAGCTAAACAACTGTTTATAAATTCCATTTTGAACTTTATACCTAAAGGCGCGCCATTGAGGCCATGGACGAACAGGGATGCGACGAAGTTGTTCTAGAAACCGAAATCACAAATTTGCCCGCACTTAGACTTTACGAGCGCCTCGGCTTTGTCAGAGATGAGAGATTATTTCAATATTATTTAAATGGCGTTGATGCCTTTCGACTGAAATTATGGCTTAGATAATACCAACTTTTTTCATTTTGCTTTCATGGCCGTGTTATAAGGACACGCAATTGTTAATGCTGAATAGAAAAAAAGGAACATCTAGATGCATCTGTCAAATTTTCTTTGTCATTAATTATTAAAATTTTATGGAAGGGTAGAATTAAAATCTGGCAATGATTTTTTTTTCATGTTAAAAAATACTTTCCTGGTTATATAACCCGGGTGCTCTCAATACATTTTAAAAAGGTTTTTTGTTAAAAATCGTCCCTATTTAGATAACTCATCCCTATAACCTAAAGCCTACAGGCTTTCGGGGATAAGGACAGTCATGTAATTTTTAGAAAAAAAAACGTATCAGGAGTTATTTGAGAAAAGTTAACTTATACCTTGGGGTCCAACAATTAATCAGACAGAAAAATCTTTACACGCACTTTTAATGCTGAAACAATATAAAACTGCGTGCGGAATATTTCCCTTGCTAATTTCCCTCGCCCGTAATTTTTCCCGGTAATACCCTAGAACAATGATAATTTAATTTTGTGCTCATAACACGGCCATTCATTACATTTCTTCATATCCACGAGGCATTTATTCCATTTTTAACGTTTTTGTTTTTTTGTTCAGAAATTGGAGACTGAGAGAGAGAAANGTCCGCGGTTTTGATTAGCTCCAAGCAGCGCTAAGGTTTTTATTAACCTACGTAGATGCGAATTGAAGTCAAATCCATTTTGTTTGAAAAAAAGTTAACTTATACCTTGGGTTCCAACAATTAATCAGACAGAAAAATCTTTACACGAACTTTTAATGCTGAAACAATATAAAACTGCGTGCGGAATATTTCCCTCGCAAATTCTTTGTTGGACCACCCAGTATCAAGATTACTTGATTGCCTAAAATCAATCTCGACCCGTAATTTTTCCCGGTAATAACTTAGAACGACGATAATTTAATTTTGTGCTCATAACACGGCCATTCATTACATTTCTTCATATCCACGAGGCATTTATTCCATTTCTAACGTTTTTGTTTTTTTGTTCAGAAATTGGAGACTGAGAGAGAAATAGCGATAAAAACCGAAATTGAGATCGCAATTTCTCAAAATTTTATTTTTCTGATAATTCCGGTTTTTGGTGCGCCATGAGTGAGTATCCAGGTTATGGTGCGACGCCGGGCAACTTTGATACTGGTGCTGTCGTCACTGCCCCCAACCACCCGACACAACCGGACATGAACTTGACCTCGGGGTCATCTGATATCGGCACTGTTTTGTGAATGGATAAGCATTTGTTTTTCTTAGTTTTTCGGTTAAAATTCGCGTTTATTTTCAGTCGGATTATTAGTGTTTATTAGGGTTATAAAATCGGTACTAAGGTCAGCAATGACAACATGTAGTCCATTACCAAATAAAACATGTATTTGGATTTTTATGACCATATTATTCTTTAAAGCATGAATATTTAATGCAGCGGCTACTCTGTTTTAAGATTTAACCGGTAAAGACCAGACTGTCACTTTCATAAAATATGCAGCCTTAATGAACACCAGTTAATTTTTTTTTTTTGATGATTTTCTTTCAAATTTTCCGCCAAGAACTAGTCTAAAATTATAGATTTTGGTTTTGCAATTTTCAATAAACGGTTGTACATAGAGTGGCTATAAGGTGAACCATTTGTTTCGCTATAAGGTCAAGTCATGTTTTGCACTGAATTGACCAGATGATGAAAAAGTTGTCTTTTTTGAAAAAAAAGAAAAATTGTTATTTTTTTTTTTCTAAAACGCAGACGAGCTGAAATCGCCGTTCGTTTAGGTTAAAAGAAATAAATGACTGGAATTATAAACATTGGAGTAATTTTATTATTAAAACGATGCATTAATGTGTTTTAGTCATTAATTCGAGTCATTTATTTTTGTAACCTACACGAACGGCGATTTCAACTCGTCAAGGCCTTATTTAGTTTTTTACGCAGTTATAAGGTTTCTGCGCAATATCAATATATCTTTTCATGGATAACTTTTTAATTTATTTAATGACTTGTATTCAAATTCTATATTGTCTTTAGCTTCTAAAAGTTGAAAAAAAAGGAAAATCCACATTTCAAAAATTATAATGACAAAACGTACAATACTCTGAGAATAGCATTATTGGACATATAATAATGGAACATTGTACCAGCATGTATTTCTTTTTATCTAACAATAATATACATCGATTTTCCCACGAATAAAACCACCGGGTAATATTTCAATTAGGCGTGAAAAATTTGTTTGATACCTATATGGTTTTTTCATGCAAAGACTTTTTTTTCTTTTCAATTCTTTCCTTTACCGTTTATTTGATTGATGGTTTACTTTCATGCTTTGTGTTTTTTTTTTCAAAACGAATTTTTTTTTTTCGGTTTTTTTTTCATTTTGTTTTATTTTTCGGATGTCAAACGCACAACATAGCTCGAGCTGAAATCGGTTGATGGAAGAGCTTTTAATTGTGATTATTGAGCTGTGCACTTTTTTTACTCTTTCTTTTTTTCAGCTCTTGCTTTATTTTTTTTTTATTACGAACTAATATTATGATTAATGAAGTTGAATTTGCATCAAAGCTGAAGTGCCGGAGCCCTCCGAGTCGTTTTTTCTTTCAATGTCATATTTCGCTTGTTTTTATAGCCACTTAACTACACCACCTAATCCGCTATGTTACCACCAAACCTCAAAAACTGTTAACATAATGACTTTTTTGTTAACAGAATGGGGTAGGACGTTTGGTTAAATAATTGGAAATCGAAGTTAATCAAATCAAAAAAGTGTTAACATAATGAAATTTTGTTAACATAACGGGTTAGGTGGTGTACACCACATAACTCGTTATGTTAACAAAATTCCGTTATGTTAACACTTTTTAGGGATTTTATTAACTTCGATTTCCAAACGCCTTACCCCATTATGTTAACAAAGTTCCATTATGTTAACAAAACTCCATTATGTTAATAGTTGTTGAGAAGATTCTTTTCATAGTTATTTAATTTCATTTTTTGGTTAACTATTTTTTTCATCATAAATCATCTAGATTCCGTATTGACTCCTTCCGTCTAGAGATTCCATCGTGGGAATAACGTTATAATATATAACGGTTATATATATAAAAATTAAATAACGTTCAATTAAAGGTCAAATTGAAAACGTGCGCGACAAATTTCCACAATGACATTGGCCACCATGTATTCACAGGCGATTGCACTTTCTATATGGCGAATCATGACACTTCCATAAATTTCAGTTTTGTCCCTTGGAACGTTAATTATGTCACTTTTATGACCGTAATGTACTAATTAATTTTTATGGCGAGGAAAATTCCACTTGATTGATGAAGCGATCCAGCCACAATTCACTAGAATATGAAGTTTGACGCTTTATGTTCGATTTTTATGTAGCAGAATTTTTTTGTTTTGAATAAATTGTCAACCAGAATATTTACACCAGATAACCCGTTATGTTAACAAAATTCCGTTATGTTAACACTTTTTGGGATTTGATTAGCTTTGATTTCCAATTATTTAACCAAACGCTCTACCCCATTATGTTAACAAAAAAAAACCATTATGTTAACAGTTTTTAGGATTGATAATGTTAACATAATGGGTTATGTGGTGCATTTCAAATTGAAATACATATGGAATGTTTGAATGTTTTTTCACCGAAAAAAAAATAAATCTAACCCATAGAGAACTACTCAATCATTCTAGCCATTTCTTTTCAACATGGCATTAAATAACCCCGTAACCAGTTATCTTAACAAAGTTGGGTTATCATAAAACATTTTGAGACAAAACAGTTTTTAAGATAACTGCTTAAGAGGTGCAGATTCGGGAAATACGTTCTTCTTGAAACTCTACGAGCTTTTCAAGCTCACTATAATATACGGCAGAACATATTTTCCCTAAAGTTGCCGTTGGTTTGATCTTTGTGTGGGTTAAAAATAAGAAATAAGTTTTTGACATTCTTACTTAGGGAGTGTAGCTGTTCAGTCAGACGGTCAAAGTTTTTTTTTGGAAACTCTCGAATCAAAGGTCTTTTCTCGATGCATTTGTGACAAACATTTTTTTTTTGATTGACGACGCTCTAGTTGGGAGTTCCCTTTCGTCAATCTCCCCCCTAAAAAAACTGACAAGAAATATTTTTTTAAAGTCATTTTGACCTTTAAAATCATAACGTGTCGAGAGAAAAAAAAAACTATAATTACAAAAGTTGACAGGCATGGGGGGACACTCCAATAATTTGCACATTTCCGGTTGGACACTTGGAATGTTGCTTCAATTTTAGCAAATAGTTTGACAAAGATTTTTTTGCCTTTTCATTTTTTTTTTGCGACCAACGAACGTATTTGAAAGTCCTTGAACATGTCAATCCGGCCAGCCATTCGTTGTTGCGATTTATGTACCGAGGACTTGTAGCTGTCATTTTGTAGGGTGTCAACGGACGAAAGTTGAAAGATAAACAAATTGACTTTTTTTCGGCTTTTGATTGAAATCTCGTCTGAAAAATGTCTGTTTGATTTCACCAAAAACAGAAAATTCAATGATTGGATTGGGAGTACATCGAGGAAACAAACAAATGTTATTAGACATTTGCTTTGGAGATGCCTCTGATGGCATATTAGACTTTGAAATGTCATTAACGGTCAATGTGCACTTATTTACCCTAAATCTGTATTATAATTTGCATGATTGATTTCGTCATATTTTTGGTCGAAAACACTTAAAAAATTTTTCTTTAAAATCATGTCGTTTTTTTACTTTTTTTTCAGTCAAGACCTCCCCCCAAATAATAATTTTCGTATCGAAGTCAGTTTTTTTTAATGCTTTTAACTCTCAGGGGGAAGGACTTTTTGATAACCCGTAGGGGGAAATTGTGTGCACGTAGGCACATACTTAAATTCACAATAATTCTGGTAAAACTGGTAAAACCAAGTTGTAGAGCTTGTCAAATTACGTCGATTTGACTATGAAGAAATTGATTTGGGCCACCAGGGTCTCCTAGAGAGCTGTTTGAAATATCCAACTTACGCAAAAAAAAACCGCCAATGGAATTTTCTGGCAAAGTTGAGGGGGTCAGCAATAGCAATTATGCCCTACGGGACCTCCTTACGCCTTAAATCGACAAAAAACCAAGTCGTGTGCATATATGCACACACTTCCCCCTGCGAGTTAAGGTCAAGTCAGTTTTTTAGACCGTGACGTTATAACCAAACCCCCTGTATATGTTTCCTATTGTTACCCACCTGAAAACCCCTTACCCAGAAAGTCAACAAATCAAAAGTTCACTCAAAACTGATTTCAATGTCAATTTAAAAAAAATACATTTGCGTCTGTGACACCCTAGACAGCAAATAATTTTTGTTTCTTCATTTTTTTTCTACTTCGAGCAAATCGTAATAACGATTTAAGCACACTTGCGCAGCCGTTTCATCTCAACCGGAAACAAAATCGAACTCGTAAATTTTGTTTTTGCCAATTTTATTGGTTGTAAAGATTAGATTATCGCTGCTTTTGTGTTTTTTTATTATTGGAAAATGGATCGCTAGTGTATTGTTTTCAAAAGTGGAACTAATTATTTATTCACTTTTTAAACCCTTTTGTCCTTTCGTTTTCGACCTCGATCTTTCCTGTGGGAACCAATTTTTAGATCGCGCAATTCTCGTTAATTAAATTTTATGACACGGACAAATAATAAAATAATTGAGTCACCTGAAAAGATCGTTCTATATTTCGCCATTGAATACGCGCTATCAGAATCTCAATCATAGTAAAACGTGGGTGTATGCCCGAGGAGGTGGGTAGGAATTGATTTTTTGTACCCTGCCCTACCACTAAAATCTAGGGGTACTGAAAAAGCAAAAAAAAATTCTACACTTCCATACCCTAGAAAATTACCCTAGTTTACCCTTTATCCGAGTTTGAATTTCTGTCCCATTTAAATAAATTGTAATTTGACGCCAGTAGAGGTCACAGAGGGGGTCTAATTACATTTTAGTTGTCATATTTTTTTTTCGAATGAGAGGAACATACCATTCAATTTGAAAAATATTTAATTTGACCCCTTTTCGCTTTTGGTCAGAACGTATTGCACTTTCTAATCTTAACAAATGGCCTACCCAATTATCTTAACACTTTTTGAGCATAACAATTGTTAAGATAATTGTCAGGGTGGTGTAATATACAGTATATTCCTAGTTGCACGAAGAGTAAATAATTGGTAATGGGTAACGAACTAATTTGTTCGCAGTTTTATTTGCGATGCGGCTCCTTTGCCTCCCGCCGCTTTAAAGTTGCGCTTTTGTTTGTTGTTTACTCGGCTTATCGAAAATGAGTCGGCGAGATCTTTTTGAAAGTTACTTTCGTCATAATTATTGAATACTTTTGATGATGATTTCATGTCAAATCGTTTGACTGCAAAAAAAGTGGAGGCCTTCTAAGCTGGGTGGTACTATAAACATATTCTTGATATACAAATTTGAATAATTTTAGTAGTTGTTGGTTATAAGGTCACTCATTTTCACCCCTATAAGCAGTGTTGCGAAAGTTGGCCAACGGTCGATTTTTTCCCAACGCCCAACGCAACCGTTGGTCAACGCTCAAATCCAACGTGTTGGGCGAAAAATTGCCCTAACGCCCAACGCTCTCAACGCGTTGAGAGAAAATTTGCCCCAACGCTCCCAGCGCGTTGGGAGAAAAATTTCCCCAACGCCCAACGTTTCCAACACTGCCTATAAGTCCAAGTCAGCTTTTCCAATACCATACATGTCTTAACTTCACGGAGGCTTGGTTATAAGGTCAAGTCATTTTTTTAGTAGCGTGCTTTTTGGGAAAAAAATCTTTAAAATCATGTCTTTTTTTTGGTGAACAATGTGACAATCAAATTGCCATAATATGGGTTTCTTTTGTTTCTGTCGAAAATTATAAGGTTAGATATTATTAAAAGTTACTTTCGTCATAATTATGGAGTACTTCAGATGGTAGTTGTATTTTACGACTAACATAAACGCGTTTTTTCGACATATTTTTAACGGAAGTTGTAAATTGTTTCGTAGCATGAAATATCAACTGTTGTCGATTCATAAATTATCCAACAAATGACTTGAAATCATTTTTATTATGATACAATTTAGGAATCGTATTTTCTTTTTCGTCACGTTAAAATAGGGACTTAATACGAACTCTCAGTAAACAAACAAGTTTTTAATTTCATATACAGTCCTTACCCCTTTGTGGGACGATTTTGGTTCTCAAAAGTAGCGTCGGAAAAAGGAACATCGTCACAAAAGGATCAGTTTTTGTATTAGAATGGCTCTATTTTTGCCGAAAAAGCGTCCCAAAAAGGAGCAACTGTCTCAAAAAGGAGTAAGGACTCTATAAGACATATTTTCTTGGATTTTTTAAAGGTTTCAAAATGTTTATCCAAATTAAAGCAACAATTAATGAGCTTGAATACCGAACAGGGCATGGACGAAGCTCAAACCCGAAAACATGCGTTAAACGTTCATCGCATGAAAAACGCGCTTTTTGCAGGTAAAACTTTGTGTTGCATGTGACAAATAATTATTCGTTTTTTGTTTAGTTTTGTGTGAAATAAAAGACAAGTCNCCACAGCAGTTGCGGCTTGACCGCATGTTGGAATCGGAGGGGGTCATTGGTTCAGATGCCGGTAAGAATAATGCACTAAGATTACGGGGGTGGTTGGTTAATTATTAAGGTCAGCCATTTTGTTATAAGCTCAAGTCAGTTTTTTTCAATATAAATCATGTCTTTTTTCCTGAAAATCTGTTCAAAACATCCACAAAAATTTGAGAACATAAAACGTTCTTAATCACAGTCAGCCGTGGTAAAATCTCAAGAGAACTCCTTCTGGGGGCCTGGTTATAAGGTCAAGTCATCTTTTTTGCACTAAGGTCAAGTCATTTTTTTTGTGAAGCATGGTTTTTGGGAAAAAAATCTTTGAAATCATGTCTTTTTACGCTTTGTTTTTCGATGAAGACCTCCCCCTCCCTGATGGCACATTTTTTCTGTAGAAATCATGTCTTTTTTCTATAAAATAATGTATTTTTGAACTTTTTCCCAGCACTAAGGTCTTATTCTGGAGAAATTTTCAGATGGTTATGAGGTCAAGTCAGTTTTGCCAAAGTGCATTGAGGTCAAGTCAGTTTTGGGGCTTGACCTTATAACCAGACCCCCCTTTATTGATATTACGTGTATAATGGCCCATTATTAATGGGAATAAAAATAGATTTAAACAGCATCGAAGGGATCAATAAATAAATCATAGTTTTTTTTTTCATTATTTTCAATTCCTTAAAAAATGATTCAGATGGCAATCTTGAAAGCCAACTAGCGACAACCGGCGATAATACGGCCGAGCATGGGGATTACCGCGCCAAACTGAACCAAATCCGTGGAATTTATCACGCCGAGTTAGACAAGTATAACAACGCATGTGGCGAATTCACCTCTCACGTCCATAACCTACTCAGGGAACAAAGTAGGACAAGGCCTATTTCTACCCGCGAAATCAACAGAACTATTGCGCTTATTAGGTAATCATTTCATTTATCAAAATATAAAAAAATACAGTCTTTACTCTCATAACGTTCGTTTTTGGTACTCGAAAAACGGTCCCAATGGGGTTAATTACGAACCTTATTGTACAGCGTGTCTGGATATAAGGTTACAAGGTATGACCGTTATAACTTATAATTTATAAGGTCAAGTCATCTTTTTTGCACTAAGGTTTTTTTTCAACATAAATCATGTATTTTTTCACTTTTTTGGGTTTAAAATTAGAACAAGATATATACATATTTAGAAGGACACGGGTAAAAAACACGGCAATATTTTTTTATAGAAATCATGTCTTTTTAAACTTTTTTTTTGGCTGAAGATCCCTCCCGCTGGCCATATTTTTTGGGCAAAATTTTTTCCAGTGCATTAAGGTCAAGTCATTTTTTTTTGTCTTGACCTTATTGGTCCAGACCCCCTTGTAATATTTTTCTAATTATGGCATTCTAAAAAAGTCAAGTCAGTTTTTTGCACTAAGGTCAGGTCAGTTTTTTTTTTTTTGCACTAAGGTCTAGTCAGTGCTGTTGAGAACCATGTTTTTTGGTAATAAATCTTAAAAATCTTGTCTCTTTACGTTTTTTAGATAAAGATCTCGGCGAGTATCGGGCCACGATAACTCACTAATCACATTCAATAAAAGAATAACTCAGAAATTTAGAAGTTGCTAGAAAATTTTCAATTTTTACTTTATATAATATTTTATTTTTAGTCGAAAATTCAATAATATTCAACTGCAACTGAAGCAAAGTACATGTGAAGCCGTTATGATCCTAAGAAGTCGATTTCTGGACGCGAGGTAAGCCAAACTATTTTTTTTTACAATTCGTTTATTTCTTTAAAATGTGCAAAAATGATGATGCAAATGAGCATAAAATATCACAGGCAGTAACATAATTAACCGTTGTGGGTGTCATGGCGTTTTTTACATGCTAAAACAGAAGTTTTGTACAGCAAAAAAGTTCCAAACTTCGGAATTATTATCAGTTGTTTAGTTTTTTAAACGGAAAACGCCATTAAATCGATCCTTTTTTATATGTTTTCACTATTGTCTAAAATTAAATAAAATTTGTGTGTGGCAAAATAATATGGAATCGGAGAGCTCATGAGTTAAAAACTGCCAAGCAGAAGGCAATTGAAAATACGGTATCTAAGGCACAGCTTATATCCAATTATATTTTGAAATAATATACAGTCCCCCACCCAAATAGGTAACGATTTTCTTCTGAAAAAATCGTTACCTATTTGGGTAATCGTTACCTATTTGGGTAGTTGGGTTTTCTGAGCCTAAAAATAGCCTTTTTGATGTTGTATATACCTTGTATGTATCGAGAATGGAAAACCCATTTTAGTGTTGGTCTTGAATAAAAAAATATTTATTATTTTTCAGAAAAAAAATGTTACATATTATCTAAATGTGTTTTTGTATTTCATTTTTTTCGACAGGATAAAAGTAAATATGAGGCCCCAATGAGAAATTCTGTTCTCGATTTATAAGTATAAAGACTGAACATTTCAAACATCTCGTCTTTNTGTTACCTATTTTGGTAGTTGGACTTTGAAAAAATAATCGTTACCTATTTGGGTAATTACGTCATTTCGTTACCTATTTGGGTGTTACCTATTTGGGTGGGGTACTGTATATTAAAAAATTGAACATGGCGTTATTTAGAGTTTTAAGGCCATTTTGAGAACTTGTAGCGACGAGTTAAATTCAAATAAAATTTTCAAAAAATTTAAATGTTTGAGACTGTTCGTTGAGATTTTAATCGATTAACTCTTAAAGGTAATTTTTTAAATTGTCTGTTTACACAAGTGACGTCGGAATACTGCTGGGTTGCTTTTGGCAAAAAATGTTCAGTTAAAAATCGGATAAAAATAAAACCTTTAGACATTGGTATAAACTTATATTTTACGAATTTACGTTTAAAATATCTGTTTCTCGTATCGTTTTAATAAAACGTTTCACTATATCGTAAAAAAATATCGTATGCTGTTGAGTAAATACAAGTATGCCGTGTTTTGTTATCTATTACCCTTGGGAGTTAATTTTTTTGTGGAGTCCTTTTTTAAATATAAAATAACTTAAATCGCAAGACGATTTTTTTATCCATTATTTTAACATATTTTTCGTAAAAAGTTGTTGAACTCCGTCAGTGAACTTTGTCGAGCTTTGCTCTTGGCGTCTTCGGACATTTCCGGGAATTCGAATTTAACCTGCGTGTTCTGAAGGGGGGTAAATGTAGCCGTTTGAATTGGATTTTCGACCGTCTGCAGCTTTGGCCGCTTCATTTCGAGTTCAAATTTGAGATTTTGAAGTTCTGCCCGGTACATTTGATTGGCCCGCTGCAGGTCGGCCTTCTCGGTCTGGAGGGTTTGGACCTGAGTCTCAAGTTCACTAACGCGTTCCAAACGCCGCTCGCGACACCGTTGCGCCGCTTCGCGGTTACGCTTTCGCCGCGCGTTTCGACGGGTTAACTCCTCGGGCGATAATAGACTGTCGGATAAACGTGGTGGCACGCCTGGTTAGAGTTGTGAGAATTTGCTAGAAAATGATAAATTCCTTCTTTTTTTTTACATTTTAGTACGGTTTTTCTACCACGGTGAAGTTACCGGTTAGTAATCGGCGATTACCAAAGAATACTTTTGAATATTTTTTTAAAGCGTCAGTTTTGATACTGTCGGGCAACATTATATTATGTTTAAAGGCAAGTTATAAGGTCTGACATGAGTGAAGCTATCCGGCCAAAAAAAAAATTACATTACATTTTCGGAAAATTTTAAGTCGATGATAAAAAATATTCCCGTTAAAATATTTCAAACTTTTACTAAACCTAGCTAGGTGAAGTTTACTAAAAGACCTTTAAAGGTCTTAACTAGAATTTTCTTATCATGATTTACACTTATTCATGAAAATCCACACCCAGTGAATTTTTGTTGGTTCAAAGGGTAAGGCAGAGTCTATGTTGCTGTAAGTGACAATCAAAGGTCGGCAGATGGTGTACTCTTGTCTTCCTATAGGGTAAAATCGGGTTGTTTTCAATTGTAGGATATGGAAGAATACAACTGTTTCGTTTTTGTTTTCGGGTACTTTTTCAAGTGTACCTGTTGGTACATTACCTCCCGTTAACAACACTGGGGTACAAAAAAAATAAATTCTTGACGATCTCTGGTTACAACCTAAAGTAGCTCTATTATTTTTGCGACATCAGCTTATATAAGGCTCACTTGAATGATATCAAATGTCAAATAACAAACGTAAGTTATTAAAACCACTTTTCCAGCTTTTCCGCTCCACTTAGTGACCCTATATGTATAAATATATGTTGTATATTCAAGCGTATCGGCCTTGTTTATTCGAGTTTTACAGTCTTTTTCATATTAATATAGTAAACCAAAAGTGACCTGCGCCTCAGACGATGTGGTCTCGTAATATGTTAGCAAGGCTAATTTGTTTACGGAATTTGTCTCGAAGAAATCATGATTTTGCATAAAAAAAATTCGACTATGTAATCGAAAAACGTTACAAAGAAAACTGTTTACGTTTTTGGAATTTTAAATACTTTAAGCTGAATTATAATAAGATTAGATTATTGTCGATCAGTCAACATCGGAGCCGCAATAACAAAAATATAAATACTCATATTATCGATATGACTGGCATGTAATAAGTTTATGTATATTAATATGATACAAAGAGGCAATATAATTAGTTGGTTGGGGTTGGACTGGAATTCCATGGAACATCGTGAATTTAAAGGTTATTTTCGCTTATTAATTTCGAACCAGAGGTCGGCACTTTTTGACCCTACCCTGATTGGACCCGATTTTTTTAGGGTAGGGTCCACTTTTTTTTGCCATGGTCCAGTATGGTCAAATTCGGGTCCATTAGGTGTGGTTTGGGTCAACTTTTTTGACAATTTTTGCCGACCTCTGTTTCAAACCGGTAAACATTGATTTAAAGGTGTACAGGGGTTAATGGCAACCTAATGTTTCTGATTTTATCCGTTATAATATTATATTTGGAAAGTTTTTCTTAATCATTTCTTAGTTTATGATTTTTCGGTCCAATCCTCAAAAACATGCTTTCAAAAAATGTTTTTCGACCATTTGCTAATTCTCACAACATTGCCTGGTCTGTTTCTTGGTCGAATGACTTCGTATGGATTATATTTAACATCTTCATTATGAAATGGTGGGGACCCGTCGTAATACGACATTGTTCATCCAAGAGAAAGCCGTGTCTTCGTGGTTTTAAATTTCTCAACGTTTTTTTTATTCTTCTCTATCTCTCTTTCTGCTTCGTCTTTAGATTCTCGTCTGTGTTCTCCTTGGTCAGATTCTGAAAGTTATATGGCTTTATTTCGAGTGGCGAGTGTATATCTCCTACACAGTTTTTTCCGCTTGTTGAGCACGGCTTAAGACTTAGCAGATAGGCAGCGGGGGGCACTCGGACTGCNAAAAAATGAGAATATTTTAGATTCTCGTTTCGGATGTTGCTTGTCTATCATTGCTCGCCTCAAACTAAATTTGTTCTATGGTACCCAAAACGCCTCTTTTGCAGAAGAAAAAAAAAACTATGAAGGCGAGAGAGAATGTATATATATTCAGTATGTATATATATTCAGAATATATATATGTTCAGAAAAGGGCAGCATTATAACTACAGGGGGTTGGTTATAAGGTCAACCATTTGGACCGTTATAAGGTCAAGTCAGTTTTTTGCACTAGGCTCAAGTCAGTTTTTCTTGCACTAAGGTCAAGTCAGTTCTTGGATGCTTTTTTGGAAAAATCTTTAACATCATGTCTTTTAAAAGCTTTTTTTTTTTGGATGAAGACTGTAGCTTTAAAAAGTAAAAATGTATTTTTGGTCTTCAAATGGAAAAATGGTTATAATGTCTTTTTTAGTCGTGACCTTATACCCATCCCCTATATTTTTTGCAAAATTTAGAGACGGTTAATTAGTTTTTTTTTGATTAAAATGTAATCCTTTGCCTAACATTCTTGTTTTGATGTTTTTTACAAGAAATCCGATTATCGTAGTATTTAATCAGTCACCATATGATTACTTTTGTCTTTTCCCCAAAAAAGCCTGTGATTAAAAAAATACATTGTATGTTGGCCGCTGGGTGTATTCCTTTCAAGTTGACCAAGCGTTTAGTCACCTCAAATTTGTCTTTTGAAACGATACATCTATTATGTAATCAGAATCAACGATACTTTCTATTAAAGACTTCATAACGATTATATTTCTCGAAATTATTAGAGCTGCATTTTATTGGCTTTCGTAAATATTTTTTCAAAGCTTCAAGTCCTTGCCGTTTTTTTCCACAGTCTTTATATTTATGCGTAGCCATTTTCCCCCTAACCTTATAAAGAATGATTCACTTGTGTTAGTTGTATGAATAGATAAACATTCGAATTCATGTTTTAGAATTTTATTATGTGGTATTAATGGCATTGTAAACCACATTATCCTATTGTTTGCAAAGTGTGACCTAGCTTGCATTCAGAATATCGTTCAAATCTTGTCTTAAGAGCTAATTATGGCACGAGTTTTATAATGGAAATCAAAAACATATGTTTTTAGGCACAATTTCTAATTAATATCACAGTCACTATAATAGGAAAACTGCTGAGACTCCCAGCCTGGCAGGTCATAAGGTGACCATTTTGTGTCGTTATATGATCATTTCAAATTTTGGTTCGAACTTCGAACAAAGACATCCCAGGGACTTGGAATATATGCATGAAAATATGCCTTTTAGTGCAATTATATTTTTAAACGTTTCATAAAATTGTCTGTTTGGCAAAATATTTCATAAAATAATTACGGTTTTCAAGGAAAAAAAAGAAGTATCGACTTAGGGTGATCTATTTTATGTTATCTCAAAATGTGACCATTTTAAGAAATACCTCTTTCTAACAAAATCTTTTAAACACAATTTGAGAGGTTATTCGGAAAATTCGTGCCTGAAAAAAGTGCCCATAAAGAGATATAAAAGTGGTGCACATCAGGAGACCCCTCAATTATACGCGTATAATACGCGTATATACGCAAGGATTAACTACAGCTCAAAAGTTAACAGGAAACCGCAAAATTCAAAAGATAGTTATATTTTATTATTTTAGACGGAAAAGACGAAATTTTTCGAAACAAGCGACGGAAGTGTTAAACGAGTANGAAAATTTACGAGACTGGCAAAAAGTCTTTTTGGCTTGCCAGACAAAATTTATTAATTCAATTAGTTATTTTTTTGTTCGAAACGATGAAGGAGTCAATTTTGTGTATATTTTTGACTCTAAAATGCCCTAGAAAATTAGTAGTCAATTTGATAATAACGATTTTACCAAATTTTGGACGACTCTCAAATTGTGCACGACTTCCAAATTGTGCAAGTTTTTCGGAAACGCAAAATGCACAATTTGAAGGTCGGGACTGTATATATGTTTAGAAAGGGCAGCATTATAACCACAGAGGGTTGGTTATAAGGTCAACCATTTGGACCGTTATAAGGTCAATAAACTTTTTTGCACTAAGATCAAGTCAGTTTTTTTGTGCACTATGGTCAGTTATTTTGCGAAGCATGCTTTAAAATCATGTCTTTTTAAAGCTCTTTTTTGGATGACGAGTATCTTTTTTTTAACGTAATTCGATTATTGCGTACATTTTTTTTGGTGAATTGTAGTACTTAATCAGTCACAATATGATTACTTTTGTCTTTTCCCCAAAAAAAACCTGTGATTAAAAAATGAATTATATTTTGGCCGCTGGGCGTATTCCTTTCAAGTTGACCAAGCTTTTAGTCACCTCAAATTTGTCTTTTGAAACGATATTAATTAACATCTATTATGTAACCAACGACACTTTCTATTGAAAAGTAAAGACTTCTTATATTTTTCGAAATTATTAGAGCTGCTTAATACAGGATTTCGTGAATATTTTTCCAAAGCTTCAAGTCATTGCCGTTTTTTGTACAGTCTTTATATTCATGCGTGGTCATTTTCCCCTTGTAAAGAATGACTCACTCTTTCGAATTCACACATTCGAATTCATGTTTTAGAATTTTATTATGTGGTATTATTGCCATTGTAAACTACATTATCATATTGTTTGCAAAGTGTGACCTGGACTGCATTCAGAATATCGTTCAAATCTTATCCTGGGAGCTAATTATGGCACGAGTTTTATAATGGAAATCAAAAATATATTTTTTATAGGAACAATTCATCATTAATACCAAAGTCAATATAAGAGGAAAACTGCTGGGACTCCCAGCATGGCAGGTTATAGGGTGGTTATAACATATGGTCAGGGGGCTAATTTATAAGGAGCCAAAAACAAAAGTGCAGTCCATGACATCCCATTTTATTACCGGATGATATTGCTACTTTTTAATCTGTATCCATTTACGGAAAATACATTATAATTAGGGTTTTCAAGGAGAAAAAAGAAGTTTCGAGTTAGGGTGATCTCTTTTATGTTATCTCAAAATGTGACCATTTTAAGAAATACAGGGGAGCGTCAAGTAAGGGCACGTCAAGTAAGGGTAGGTGGGCGCCAAGTAAGGGTAGGTGTCGAAAAACACGAAACCTACCCTTACTTGGCGCTCCCCTGTTCCCTTTTTCAATAAAAGCTTTTAAACACAATTTGAGATATTATTCGGAAAATGCGTGTCTGAAAAACGTGCCCATTAATGGAAATACGACTAGTGCACATCAGGAGACCCCTCGATTATACGCAAGGATTAACTGCAGCTGAAAAATTAACAGGAAACCGCAAAATTCAAAAGATAGTTATATTTTATTATTTTAGACGGAAAAGACGAAATTTTTCGAAACAAGCGACGGAAGTGTTAAACGAGT
>SCLG01000283.1:137102-151000 GCA_004367875.1 Oikopleura albicans
GTATACTATTAAAGTTGAACTTTAAATTAGTTAAAGAGAACACCTTATCATGTGACATCTGCTTCTGCACGTGATGAAGATCAAAGTAGGAATCAAGACGAGTCCAATTTACGAAGTATTTTTACCGGTACTGGTCAATGGTTTTCGAAAAATAAAACTGTCAGCTTACATTTTGGTAATTACATCCTACTCAACTATTTCAATTATTAATATTTTCAAAGATTTAAAGAACAAAACACACGTTGAGAATCTATCTATTAATTGGTGGGGCCAATCACGAGCCAAAGAAGTGATAGTCAAGGAAAGTTTTTACGGAAAAATCACATAGTGCTCCTGGACAGATCCGATATATCAGGATATGTACTGGTGTGGGTAACGAGTTTGTCACCGAGCTGAACGGTACTCGTCGAATATTGAGTTATGCCAGTGAACTTCAATTTTCACAAAAAATAGATCGCTAAACGCAGTAAATTTCGCGCTTCAATTTGGTACCCATTTTGACCTCATTATAAGAAAAAAAAATTCCGAAATTCTCAGCGGGGGTCTTTTTCTAAAATTTGGAAATTTTTTTTTTTTCAAACATCATTCCATAATGAACAAAACGTATAATCTTAAATTTTGATATTGCTTCTGGTATTGATTTTAGCCCAAACTGCGGACACCCTATATGGGACTCGTTAGTATACGCTGATTCTCGTCAGTTCGGTGACAATCTTGTTACCCGCACCAGTATCAGGAGGTATGCAACTCAATTTTACAATCTCAGTATGCGTATATACTACGGGGTCCAACAATGAATCAGCCGGAGAAAATTTGTGCGCGCAATTTTTATCCTGAAACAATATAAACTGCGCACACTAATTTACCCTGACTGATTTATTGTAGGTCCACATGTGTAGTACTGTAGTATATTTTTATGTGTATCAACAATATTATCGAAATTACAATTACAGTTGATGTGGCAACGAAGTGACAGTGAGGGAAGGAAGTGACACTTTTTGGATTTTTTGGGCAAAAGTGGGGAAATTGGCGGAACGAAGTCACAGTTTGTTAAAAAATCGGAAATGAAAGTGTCAGTTCGTTACCACACCAACTGTATTCCAGTTTTATCATGGAAACCATTAAAAATTTGATAAAAAGTTAGATGACACAATTGTGTTAAAGTATGTAGAAACTGCCCAACCGGCATTCAATGGCTGGACAACGTTACCAAAGCTTAATAAGAGCGCCAATAAAATGACTCTAGAGCTTCGCGACGGATGCTTTGATATCTGGGGTATGGGTGTACTTTTCGGAATTCGATCTGTACAAATAATCGGAAATGAACTTGATGTCTCGTCAAAAGAAAAACTACTGAGGGTGGCGTTTCTGGAACGTACCGACGGCACCCTTACACCGGAAGTAAGAAAATTGACTTGTGACTTCTTGAATGATAATCATTTTTCCAAGTGGGGTCGAACATGATTTTTCTTAAAAGACATTAAATGTGCAAATAATAAAATTGTCTTAATTTTGGTCTGAAACAGCACTTTCTTGACTCCGTGAGAAATTATTTGTATTTGCGGTATTTGCATGAGATTTAAATAAAAAAAATAAACCAAGACAACCAGACTGTACTATACATTTATTTGATGATGAGGAACAAGGCACAAATAATGTCCATACTGATAGGGTAGAAATTGACTGGACATTTACCAGCTCTTTTGGCCACAAACGGACGAAAGCGTATTTTTTCCTTAGTACCACATTAAGTCAGTAATTTTATTTTTTGAAAAAATTCAGTGGAGCGAGCCCTAAAAAAGCTATTTTTTTGGCGCTTATTTTAATTCATAACCAGTACAATTTGGATATTTCGAACTACCGGTACTGCCGAACCGCAGACTGTGGTCGACTACTGTGGTCGATTACCGCTAATATAGCCGCTATATATCATCTTAACTCCCATGGGTCACAAGTGTCATATAATCCGTAGGGGCCAAATTTGGACTAAACGCCTTTGTTACTATGTAAAGCGAAAAAAATATCATTTCCGGTTTATGTTTTATATTTTTTCTCATAACATTTAACTAGACCCGTGTAACACGGGCCGTGTTTCAGAGATTCTCGATTAAGCCCGGTTTACTATCATTTTCGGTCCATTTAGTACGTTTAGTCCAAATTTGACCCCTGGGAGTTAACTCGTACGGGCTTTTGATAAACATGTCAAAGACAGCGGCAAGATGGTAAGTACGCCCTAGTAAACGACAAATCTGTTATTTACGAAAATGACGAGACATCAATTGGCCCAGGAAACCCAACTGGACATGATAGCGGTCTGATAACCTTGCCTTTTACGATCTAGAACTTNAAAATATCATTTCCGGTTTATGTTTTATATTTTTTCTCATAACATTTAACTAGACCCGTGTAACACGGGCCGTGTTTCAGAGATTCTCGATTAAGCCCGGTTTACTATCATTTTCGGTCCATTTAGTACGTTTAGTCCAAATTTGACTCCTGGGAGTTAACTCGTGCGGGCTTTCGATACAAATAATTGTATCACGCTCCAAATTCGTCAAAACATCATAGTAGCTTAACAAAAATGACGAATTTAAAACCACGGTCTCACTTAATGTGAGACCCCTGTAATTAAGTTCATTTAGCCAGTTTAGACTTACTGCTACGAGTTAATTAAACATGTCAAAGACAGCGGCAAGATGGTAAGTACGCCCTAGTAAACGTACAAATCTGTTATTTACGAAAATGACGAGACATCAAAGGTGGGCCAATTGGCCCAGGAAACCCAACTGGACATGATAGCGGTCTGATAACCTTGGTTTTTACGATCTAGAACTTTTCTGGGGCGACTTTAACGATAATGTCCCGTTAGCAAACACAACACTTCGATGTACGAATAAACACGAACTTGGGAGTCAATTTGTGTTTGCGTAAGGGTTATCAGAATTCCTTTCGCCATTGATCATGTAAAAAAAATAGAAAAAAAATATGGTAGTCATCAATTTGCTCTACCCTTAGTGATTTATATTCCAAAATAGGATCGTCACCAAAACTAATAAAGTTTTTTCAAGATATTTTTTGTTCTTGAGTAGTTATGCAAAATCGCTTTTTGACGATTGTGCGTCTGTATAATAGAAACATTTGACTACAAAAATCAAATCGAAACCATTAAGGCTGTTCAATTAATGGACTGTACAATTTTCGGTTTGTCTAAAGTTCAAGTCCACGTGGGCGGTAGGCGGGGATGCTAATGAAAATAAAAAATATGTCATTTTAAAGTAGAACAAACTATTTATTTTCATTTTTTCCTACCACCCTTGGACACTTTTTGGTCGATTTCGCCACAAAAAAAAACACAAATTCACAAACCGTTAACCGGGCGACCTGAGGGGTTAATTTTTGACAAGCTAGTTAGCCGTTTAACTAGTTTACAGTTCTAGAAAAAACATGTCAAAAATGCGTGTGAAAGCTTTTAATTGCAAAATACCACTTTTTTGGGGTTTTATGGGTTGACTAATAAACACTTGTTAACCGAAATAAAATTGTATTTTTTGTTTGGTCTCCGACTTTGTAATCGATTATTCTATGTTGGTTTTCACTAGTTCTTTATTTATTGAAACCAAAGAACTCAAAAATTGGGTTTTTACACGGGCCGGACAAACGTCTGGGGGTCGTGTTTGGAGGTTAACCTTAAAAATTTCCGTTTGTGGTAGAGCAAATGGATTACACTCAAAAATTATTTCTATCACAATAGTCTAGTACAGTTACTGTACCAGCAGGTGCCACATAAAAGTGAATATCATGTTCAATCAGTAGACAAAAAAAGGGGAACACTAGAGGACATCTCGTTGTTGCCCCAAAGTGCAATTTAAGCATTTTTTTGTCCATCAGCGTCAAACAATGGCATGCTATAGCGTATCCGTGTTGTATATATAGTGTGGTAATACTCAGATACTAATTGTTACTAAAAATGATTGTGTAATTCTCAAACATTCGCTCAAAATTCGGGGCCGAACTCGTCTCGGGCACACACACACACACACGCACGCCATTCTGTGTGTTTTTGAATGTGACGCACAAAAAAAAATTGTTCGTAAATATTTAGCCCAGAAATACAACACATTTGCCCCGCGGCCGATAACATAAAACAAAAATGCTGACCCCTTTTTTGGCCATTTATCTCTAGAATAAAGTAATATTTTTTTTTAACCGGGAACAATGGCGCTTAGTCTATTATTCGAATTTCAGTGCGACGCTGCGATCGTTTGTCTTCGAATAAAATAAAATAAAATTGAGAGAGCAGAAATAACAATGAAACTTTTTTAGAGAAATAAAAAAATATATATATATAGATAACATACATATATTCAAAAAATATTTTTTTTACAGAAAAAAATAGTAATGAGTGTATGATGATGAGAAGTCGTTTGCGAACACCGGATTCGAACGAAACGAACATTCCACATGAACGCTTGGAACACGAGGATGAAATTTTACGATATTATAAATTGACGGGGGTGACGCTGGGTAAGGGCAGTTTTGGGACTGTTGTCGAGGCCGCCAATGTCAAAGATGAAAATGATTTTGTTGCCGTCAAAAAAGTCGACAAGGCAAAGGTTTGCAAAAAAAAAAATTCTGTCACAAAGTCGTCTCTGTCGGTGCCTGGGGGCGGGGGTTAAAAGTTGTGGGTACACTCCCCTTCGTGATAAGGGCCACTTTTGTCGCCTGAAAAAGTGGCCCTTATTATGAGAGAAATGCCCATTTTAAATGGACCATTTATGTGCAAAAAATGCCTATTTTGGCCCTTATTATGACAAGAAAAAACTTTTTCGTCAAAAAATTGGCCCTTATTATGAGAAAGTGGCCCTTATCATGAGAAGGCAGGCCAAGGTGGCCCCTATCATGGGGCGCTTATGAGGGGGGAGTGTACTGTAATTAAAAAACAGTATACGAACCAGATTATACAAACCGGTATCAATCTTTCTTGTAAAAACTAAAAACTTTGAACTTCAACAGTAATAAAACCAAAAACCCGACCAAAATGATATTTTTTTTCAATTTTTGAACAATTATATTTTATTCGGCTTCTCATAAAAAAAATTAGATTAGCAAGATTTGTAAATTACTTCAAGTAATCATATTTTTTTGTCCATACACCCTTAGTCGATGTTTTATTTTACAAGAATTATGATACTGTACGTGATGAATTGATTCAATATGGAACGTATTTGACCTGCGGGTGATTATTTAACCAAACCAGGAACTGCACTTTTCCTATGTTGACATTTATAGCCATGAATTGTCATAATACTAGCGCCCATTGTTTTAGTAGCACATTCATTAAAAATGGTTTTATGTTTTTTTATAACCTGGGCAGTAAAGGGTCAGAATGAAATACAAATCCGGGTGGGTTTTGAAAATAATTTGGGTTTAATTCTTTCTTCCATATTTCTTATTTTTTCTAATATTTAGCCACAATGGTTTTGGGCTAACTTACAATGTATACAATTTTAATCACAATTCTAAAAGAAACATAACGGCGCACCCTGTGTAATTCTTTTTCATGCAAATTTTGTGTTCTAATAAGTTTAAGAGCTCGAAAAACGGCCCAGGTAACATTTTTGTTTTACATCGGTCGGTATAAAATGTATACTACAGTCAGGGGTCTCTCGATGTGCGCTCTCTCGATGTGCACGTTTTTCGGAAATCGAAAATGCACATCGAGAGACCCCTGACTGTATAAAGAAAGTGAAGATTTGTACTTGTATGTACGCCAATTCCTACACCTTGAAAATTCAAGATTTTTTGTTCTTTTGAAAAGTGAAAAATAATTATAATAGAATTAACAAAAGTTTAAACAGGCGAAGTGACACTCCTCGAGTGCAAAGTCTCAATTCTCAAGTCCATCGGCCATCCGTTTATTTCATATCTTGTAAGGGTATTCGAGACGCCCAGAAATTACGAATTGGTCAAGTTGGAACATTATACAATGGGTGCGCTCTAATGTTTGCCAAACAAATTTCCGGAAAAAAAACATGGAGCACGATCGGGGTCAAAATGAAATATTAGAGCGCAGTACGTACGTGCTATATCTCGAAATTTTCATAATTTTTCGTAAGCCTTTTTTAAAGAAATTTATGGACCAAATGGTATTTTTTTGATTATTGTCGAAAATCGCATAAATTATTGACTATATTTCACTAACGGAATGTTCGTAGAATCAGCGCACCCGGTCTAAAACATATACGATTTATAAAAAAAAGAATTACTACTAAGCGTTTTACATGAATTTCCGCCGTTTTTTCGTTCGTATTTTCTGATACAGGGGGGTCTGGTTATAAGGTCAAGTCCGAAAAAAATGACATGACCTTAATGTACTTCAAAAAAATGACTTGACCTTAATGCTATTTTAAAATTTTTTTCCTTATATTTGATTTTCGCGAAAAAATTATGGTCTTCACTCTACAAAATGTTAAAAAGACACTATTTTTTAGAAAAAAAATGGGAAAAAGACATGATTTCTATAGAAAAAAAATGTACGAGCGGGGGAGGGGGAGGTCTTCATCCAAAAAAAGCGTAAAAAGACATGATTTCAAAGATTTTTTCCCAAAACACATACTTCAAAAAAAATTGACTTGACCTTAGTGCTGGAAAAAAATGATTTGACCTTAGTGCAAAAAAGATGACTTGACCTTATAGCGGTCACCTTTTGTGACCTTATAACCAGACCCCCCTGTAGTCAAAGTCGAGTTTTTTTTTCCGCACGTCAAAAACTCGAACATCGCCATCAAGAAGATGCGGGAGAAAAGACGGCGGAAATTCATGAAAAACGCCGAGTAGTATCATAACATATTTAAAAATTTAAATTGTTGACCCGGTTTTCCGGAAGCCCATTACATTACTTTCAGGCGGGGACAGCCGAAGTGAAACTGCTGGAGCGGGAAGTGTCAATTCTGAAGTCGATCAGCCATCCGTATATTATCCATCTTATAAGAGTGTTCGAGACGCCGACGACCATGTACCTGGTCCAAGAAAAGTGCGACTGTGAGCTCGGCATTTACATATCGAATCAAAAAGAAAATAAGTTGCAAGAAACAGCCTGTCAAAACGTCATACGACAAACTGCTAAAGCCCTTTATTACCTTCATCGAAAAGGCATCATTCATCGAGATCTAAAATGTGAAAACATTCTCGTCGTCAAGTCGGAAACAAATAATATTAAAGATATAGAAATTCGTATAACAGGTTTCAACATAGTGAAGAATAGGGTGTCCAGGGTTGGTAAAGGGTCCCATTTGTGGTCGCGAAAAAACCCGTTTATTTCGCGACCCGACCATTTTGTCGCCAATTGTTGTTCAAAATATAGTTTCGGGACCACATGGTCGCGCAATAGTGTTTTAAACAAGGTTTCGCGACCATTTTATTTTCTACTTACAAATAATGATCCCGAAACCTCACCCCAAACACCATATGGTCGCGAAACCATATTTTAAACAACAATTCGCGACTAAATGCTGTGGTCGCGAAAGTATTCATAAACGGATTTTTTTTGGTCGCGAAAGTACCCCACTCCCCAGGGTTCCGCCAAAAATAGGAGAAAAATTTAGATTGAAAATGAGTTTTTCTAATCTTTAACACACAAAATACATCAAATGTGCCGTAATATTTCAAAACCAGAAATGAGAAAACGTGGAACGTAAAAATTTTGATCATTTTAATTTCTAAGAGTTCAAGATTTTTACAGATAATTTTTGGATCGGTGAAAAATCCGGACGCCGTATTCCTGGACACCCCAGTGAAGCGACGAAAAAAGTACAAAAATATAAATTTTACGGTATAATGTGCTGTTTTCGTCCCTTAAATTTTTAGTACTAATGTTTTTACGTAGATTTCGGCCTTGCGGTTGTTTCGGAACAAGAATTCCAGGAAAGTACATGTGGGACACCACTGTATATGGCTCCAGAAATACTTTGCAGACATTCATATTCATTACAATGTGATATTTGGAGGTAATTAGTAATTACTTAATTATTTATCAATTTAACTTTAATTAATTGTTAATTAAAACTACACTGAATGCTACGAAAAACGTATTCACTTTTTGACAAAGTTTTCACGAAGAGTTTTGGGTGAAAAACTAAACAGATTTTTTCATATTTCGAAATCGGAAAATTTCCGCTACAAATATTATTGATGATTGAAAAAAATCCCGTTAACAACATTGTGAACTTAGTACCGTCTCGGGTTAAAACCATGTCAAGTTACAATAGTCTATTGTCAATAGATCTTTTGTGACTTTTACACAAGTTTCTTTTGCCGTTGGTGGTGACCAGGTGGTTCCTATAATAATGTTTCTACATGTCAAATAGTGAATATTTTGTATTAAGTCCTGCGGTCTCGGCAGTGCCATATGGCACGGTTTTCATTGATTTCGCTAATACTAGTAGCTCGAAATCGATAAGAGTAATCTCCAATCGGCTTTTTGTATTCGTTTTGTGTGTTAATGACGGTTAATTTCCGTGTCAAAGTTAATTTCCGGTTAACCGGTTATGGACATTTGGTTACCGGTTTTCATCCTTTACAATCGCCTATTATCGGCAAAATGTTCACTTACGCTAACTCGACTACGGCGAATTCTAATTTGTCGTCTATTATTTCATACAATGCCAGGTTAACCGGAAATAGAGACTCGGATACTTGATCACCTCTTATTATCGGATGTCTATTTCCGGTTAATCGGAAATTAATTTTGACAAAAAAAAACCGTTATCAACAAACCAAGCGAATACCAGAACCCGATTGGGGATAGCTCCTGTCGATTTCAAGTTATTAGTTAAATAAATGAAAAACAGTGGCATATGGCACTGTCGAGAGCGCAACAGGGTATTAAAAACAGGGCCGCAATTGTGTAACCCTAAAATATTTTAGTTTGGGAATCATAGCGTACCGAGTTATGACTGGAATGTTCCCGTTTCCGATGAATCTTGAGGAGGGAGATTTAACCGCCAAGATAAAAGAAGGAAAATTTGATTATAGTACAAATGTTTTTAAAGGTTATACGGAACGAGCAATTACGGTTGTCAAAAATATGTTAAAAACCGACCCCGCAACTCGAATAACAGCCGGGGAAATAGAAGATAGCGCTTGGGTTCAAGGTATATACTTTATAGAAAATTTTTAATTTACTCTCGAAAGGTTACAGTCCTAACTTCACAGTCGGACGTTTTTGATTCTCGAAAATAGTGTCCGTATTGGGGTGAATTGTCATAAAGTCTCCATTTTTGGACGGTTTGGGGACATCTTTTTCACAAAAAGCCTCCGTATCGGAAGACAGCGTCCGTATTGAGATTAAGGACTGTAATTGGGTACCGTTTTTTTTTTAATAAAAAATGTGACTTACAGAGCAAAATAAATATCAGATTTAGAATCGTAAGTTTTATTTGTTAGAAACTTGAATTGCCGATTAATACCGGCGAATAACCGGCAATTTATTGACTATTAAGGTCGTGACGGAAACGATAAGAAAAATGTACTTGACATGATGCGTGAATTCGCCGAAGAAGAGGACGAACGCGTCCTTAGAGGGGAGGGGATTGAGTCGACCTCGTCATTCAGCTGATTATGATTTTTGCTGCCGTTTTCATATTTTTCAAACAATTACAAGCCCATTAAGTCCGAATAACGAAATTGTGATCCATTTAATACACCTTTGTCACTGTACCAAACAAACAAACAAAACGAAGATTGAACGAAAAACAAAACACATTTTCGTTACAATATGATGATATTTAAATAAAAATAAACCGTACTTTAGCGAATTCATACAGTATTGGCGTGAATTATCTCTGATATCTGAAACAAGTGAAAATTGGTTGCCACTTTTTTCAAGTTTTAAGCGTACTACACCAGGCGCGCCGTTATCATTCAAACACAAATTGCAAAAAAGTGAAATATGACGAGACGAACGAGAAAAATTATAACATAAGAGGTGAAACATAACGGCGCACCTGGTGTAATACGATGTTTAAGCAAGCGGAAAACACAAGTGTGGCTTGAATCAGCATATAGTGTTAAAATAACGTAAACTATCAATAAAGGAGTATAAATTTATATGGCATAGAGAGGTTAAGGACGTTTTGATCTTAAAAAAAAACAATAAAAACCGTTTATTCGAACTTTCTTACTCTAATAAATTGAACTACACCAGGTGCGCCGTTATGTTACAATGTTCCCGTTTGTCCCGTTATATTACAATTTTTTGCAAAAAATTTTCCAGCGTTATTGCCTACGCACTACGCCGTAATGTTACAATTTGTACAAAAAAACAGGTATTGCGCAATATTTTCGAGTTACGTAATCCCAATTTTTCGTTATGTTACAATTTGTATAAAAAACAGGTATTGCGCAATATGTTCCCCGTATGATCCATTATGTTACAATTTATAATTTTTTGGCCTTTTCCAGCGAAATCGCCTACGCACTGCGTCGTTATGTTACACGTTTTTTTCGATTTGGTTTTGTAACATAACGGCACACCTGGTGTATATAAATGAAATACAAATTATATTTTATGTTATATCTTTGATTTGGAATTAATAACTCTATGTTGATTTTCACTATCATACCACTAAAAGAAAGTAAACGCTACAAAATTCGTTATAAGATTGCTAGACTGGAATTAATTTCAATATACGTATTCAAGGGTTAACACTGTTAACTTAACAGGGAGAATCTGAATTTCATAATCTACTATTGTACGAACCGATAGTTAACCTTAAAAACACGAATACCACATTTTTTGTTACAATCTGATGATATTTCAGATATTAAATAAGAACAAAGTGAATTCCCATATAATATTAAAAAGAAAACAAAGCCACAGACGTTGTGTCTTAAATAATCATTTTTGAAATGTAAAAAGCATAAAAACAAATGACGTGGGTGTTGGGTTAAACGCATTAATTGAACCACAGAGTACCGGGAACCAATTTTGAACCATTTTTCAAAGAGACTACAAAAAGAAAGTTAAATAAGCATCTTCCATTCATTTTATTTTCTTTTCATTTTGCCATGTTAAAATCTTCTATGATTTATGTTGTTGGGATACTGCTAGGTCTACCAGATCATGGATTTGCTATTCCGACCGGAAATTTATTTGCTCAAGGTATACAGGCATGATTTTCCAAACTGTTTTTTATGTCCTTGTATTTTAAACGTTTTGGGGTTAAAGGTGAGCTCGGCGAAATTTAGAATAAACATCACGTCAAAATTGTATACGGCAAATAAGGGCCCCTCAAATAAGGGTCGTTTTTGCCAAATAAGGGTCCTTTTTTCGAGAAAAATATTATTGGGCCAAATAAGGGTCGCTGATTTTAACATTGATTCCTACGGCTATTTTTCACTATTTTCTTGTCCGCTTATCGACATAATTAATTTAAATTGTTTTTAAACTCTAATTTAGTATTTAAAACTAATAAAATAAAAAAATAAAAACATATGTTCATACAGTATCAGTAATAAAATGTGCTTATCCTGGGTTCGCCAAATAAGGGTCGTTTCGCCATATAAGGGTCGGTTTTTAAAAACAATTAATCACTAAACTTTAGCGGCACTTTTACCCAGAAGAGTATTGTACTAAATATTACAATTGATTGGAAAATCACATGAATTAGAATTTGCTCGGAAATAATTATTCGAAACTTCCAATGCGCATGTACGCGTATAACGCAAATAGAAACGTAGAACATAATCTGACGTCAAGTTGACTCATTATTACTGGAGTGAGCAAAAAAGTGTCACCAAGCAAATTTGGCTAGTAGGTTTAAAATAGTACTCGGTCTTATCTATTGTGATACCCGCGTCGAGCTCGGTGACAAACTGGCGACCAACACCAGTAGGAGTTAGAGTGACTCTTCTACAACTCAGGCGGCACGCACCGACATAAATAAACAGTCACTTACACCGGAATCTTTTGTACAAAAGGCGGACACTTCATTTTTAATAAATTATTGGTACACTGTATGACAGACCGGTAAACCACACCACCTAACATGATGGGGTAGGGCGTTTGGTTAAATAATTGGAAATCGAAGTTAATCAACCCCCAAAAAGTGTTAACATAATGGAATTTTGTTAAGGCAACGGGTTAGGCGGTGCATATTACGTAACCGCAATAGCTCATTTTCTATGTTTTAAAAGTAAACGGAAACGAACGTACTTTGATATTCCACTGACATTTCTACCATTCCAAGCTGACAAATTGACAGGTAATTTGGATGGTGGCGAAATCCTCAAAACTTCGGAACTCGCCACAGAAGATGCGGCATTGGAGTAAAATTAGATGCCTGATGAAGGCTTGCTCGAAAAAAAACAAAAAAATAGATAATCATTAAAAATACAGAGGTGAATTATCCACCGTGGATAGCAGAGTAAGTGTCGTGAATTATTTTCGAGAAACAATGTTTTGCTCAAATTTAGCTCAAAAATTTGGTCAGAAAAACGTAAGACTGTAGGACTATCCGACTTTACCGCGGTAAACCGTATACCGCGTGCTGAACCTACGACTGACAGGCTTTTAAAGGCTAATAGGCAGTCTTCCTATAATTTTAACCACCACTAGTATTTTACCAATTGACTTAAGGGAGCAGTCTGTTATAGAAAGATCAAAGACCTATCATCGGAATCCTTGGAATATGTCCGACAATTAACGTGTATATCCTACACTATGTAAGTATTTTATTTATTATGGTATCCCAGAAGTAAAACCCGTCAAACTTAATAAAATGACAATTTTATCTGTTATTTACTGAATACAATAAATTATATTACAGTGACTACTATGTTAATGTCCAGGTCGAATCGCTTTAATAAAAACGGTTGAGTTATATTGTTTCACGTTCTGTGCTGTTCAGAAAAAAATAGAACAGAACTTTTACATCTCTGCTGGATACGCATTTAATCCGAAGATAATAAATGAGTCAACGCGTTCTCTCTATTTTCAAAGCAGTAATTTGTTTAAAAAACAGTTTAATTTAAGGACCGGTCAGACATGTTGTTTACAAATAGTATGTTCGAGAAAAACGCTATAAAATCCGTTCTTCAATAGCAATTACATTATTTTTATGCTGTTATATGAGAAAAAAGGTTCTACTTTAACGTCCAAATGTTGACTCGATAACGGCGCAGGTGGGGTATCTGACAGTTAGATTTTAACTTGATATTTAACTTGGTCGTGACTTGGAATACGGACGTTCTTGATTATTGAAAATACCGTCCGTATTAGGGCGAATCCTCATAAAGTGCCCATTGTCACCTGTTTTAGGGACATTATTTTCACAAAAAGCGACCGTATTGAAAAATATTGTCCGTATTGAGACTATCGACTATATTTTCACCCTCTTTTCCCGCCTTTCTTTTTATAGCTGAACATTGTAATTTGCTTTTAACCTATCAGTCTGAGAATCAACACACGGTAGGTTAAATAAAAACGAGTAAGATATCACTACATTCGTTTCATTTATTATTCCTTTCCAATAACAGAAAAAATAAAGAAGTTAAAAAGCATTAGACTTTGATCGCATCTTAGAGAGAGCTGCTTCAGCCATATCGGCACGCTCTTCAGATTCGTCCAAATCATGTTGAAGTTTTCGGTATTTACTCATGTTGCCATTAGCGGCTTCTTCTTGCTCTTCGGCTTGACGTTTGTATTGTTTAACCTTCAATTGGAGTTTATCGGTTTGGTCTTGAAGTCGGCCAAGATTCTTTTTGTCTTCTTCTCCAGCATAAACAGTTTCTTTCACTTTACGTTCAATTTTACGGACAGCTTTTTGGCTTTCAACACCACGGCGTCGTTCGTTTTCAAGATCACTTTCAAGCTCACGAACTTTTTGTTCAAGTTTTTG
>SCLG01000283.1:197222-208394 GCA_004367875.1 Oikopleura albicans
GGCGTTTTTATTCTCGAAACTTTTGCACATCGCAATAATTATTTTAACGCTAAAAGTTATGTAAATGTTCGTAAATAAAATGATCAAATTGAGTTTCTATTAGCTCAGTCGGTACATATCGTATTATCACACGTATTGTTCTGCGATTTAAGTTTTTCATGAAGAATTAACAAAAAATGGAGTTTCTAACGACTTTTGTCTTCCTTTATGTTTTACACATGGAACAAGTAGAACTAAATACACATCATAAAACATAGATCGTAATATTTTTTTATAAAACGATACAAAAAATATTAAAGACCGAATCAGAATATTTAATTAGAGAACGTGGCTGATACGTCGTGGCAAATACAAAACGCAAATAGAAAACTAAAGTAAAAAAAACAAAAAAAAAGTTGAAAAGAGTAGCTTCCAATGGAAAACGTGGTTATTGAAACACAGCAAGGCAAAATTCGTGGGAAAGTTGAGGGTTGAAAAATATTGTCATAAAAAATTGTGAATGAAATTTTTCAGATAAAACATTTTGGTACTGTTTAAGCTTTAAACTTTAAGGTGCCGAAAAAATTTGTATCACGTAAATTAATGTTATTTTTCGCACTTTGCAGGAGTAAAAATTAATAACTTGGCTGTATCTGTCGTTCAACAATGAAATCAAGATATTTTCCTTTACATTCAGGAGTCTCGCGGTGTTCGCTTTTCCAGGAAAACTTATTTATTTTTCTGAATGTATCCCTCGATGTTCACTTTTTCCCGACTGATGTTTTTAACACATCGTTCTCGATGTTCAGTTTGTATTTTTTTTTGTTCGGTCACGAACAGTTTCGGGCACGCAAAACTGAACTATGCTCCTTTTTGAGGTGCTGGATATCTTGAGTTTTATCATATAAGAAAGTGCTACGACCAGCAATGCCTCTGTCGATGTGCAGGTGTTTTGGAAATCCAAAAAGCATTTTGCGATACCCCTGACTGTATTGAATTTTTTCGGTAATTTTAAGGCCCAAAAAGCGGATGGATTTTTAATGCGGCGTAAAAAGTGTTAGATATTAGTCAAGTTCTAGCGATCTCAATTTATTTTGTTAAAATTTGTTTTGAACCTTGATGAAGTATTGAATGTGAAGGCTGAGTTGACTGAAACTAAATGTGTTAATTTCAATGGCATTCCGTTTGCTAAATGTGAAATGTTTACCCGTCCGGAGCCATTTGGAAAGTGGGATGGCACATTTGACGCAACAGGTTTGAACATATAATGATTTCAATACAAGAGGATCTCATACTAAGGGATAGAATATAAATAAAGTGTCAGGTTTACCAAAAAGATTTTAAATACGGGACAAACTTTAACTTAAAGTTTTAAGTCAAGAGTAGACATCGTCTCTTAATGGAAGGCTTCCTGTACTTGTAAAAAAGGTCGTAAACGCTCATTTTTCAAGATTTATTCAAAATGAAATTAATTCTAAAAGCTAGAAAACGCCTTTGGCAACTTTTAATGATCATACTTTTTTAAGGAGTTACACCAAAACAAGTTCAGTGCAATTTCCTGATAGATGAAATGGAGAAAATAGATGGCCTTCATCATTTCGATGCAAAACAGGGGAAAGAGGAATANNNAATTCAACTCCTTGTAAGTACACACTACAAAATGGAATACCCAGTTAACCTATTTAAAATCTTAACTCTCAGGAGAAATATATGCCCTATTTGCACATAAGCTCTTTACTTCAATATTGGGTATCAATACAGGGGACCCTCTCGATTGGTAAACGGCCTTCCATCGACTTTTTGAAAAAAA
The DNA here is from genome assembly GCA_004367875.1 of Oikopleura albicans. Classification (NCBI taxonomy): domain Eukaryota; kingdom Metazoa; phylum Chordata; class Appendicularia; order Copelata; family Oikopleuridae; genus Oikopleura; species Oikopleura albicans. The sequence goes on from SCLG01000283.1 coordinate 199,012, forward strand.
AAAATAAGAATGGCGATATTTTTGGAAAATGTTGGTTACCTTTCATTAAACTAAAAACGGTCATTACATTTTTTTAAATAAATTAATTCTGATAGTTGATCCAAATCGATGCGGACATATCAGATGATAAATGAATTTGTGTAATTATTTAAATGTGTGCACATACGGCACCTAATTCCGCCTACAGGTTAACATTTTCCGTGTTCCCTCTGAGACATAAATTTAATAGTTTCTGATGACAAATTACATTTGGCTGTCTTTTCTCCGGAAAATTTCCAAACAACAAAGCCGAAGGCAGTTATGGTTTATATACACGGGGGTGGCTGGACAATGGGTGGAGCATATGAATGTCCTATGGCAGCGCTAAGGTTTGGGCACAAATTTACAGTCTGTAAATCAAACCAATGTAACTCTCGTCTTTCGCGGCCACAAACGTTTGAAAACCCTGTCTTGAATTGCTTTGTAACCTAGGCACAAACTGAAAATTTCGCACAAAATTGTAAAGGTGTCCCCACGTGCCGTATTATCTGTGTGATGATACTGACTAAAAATAAGTGCCCAATAAAAGTGCTTATACGGACGTGGTTGTTGTGGTCATATCGTATCGATTGAATGCTCTTGGTTTCGCCTTCGGGAATTTCGGTTTATGGGATCAACTCGAAGGTACGAGTTTTAAGTAATTTGGAAACAGCATGGTTCGTCTAACTTACCGGTATACTTATAAATTAAAATACCGGTATACCAGGTTAGTATGAATGCAACACAATTACAAAAAAAACTCCCAATAAAGCCCTTAAATGGGTCCAGAATAACATTGGGGCGTACGGAGGCGACAAAGATAATGTCACAATCTTTGGGGAATCCGCTGGTGGTTGGTCAGGAAACGCTATGAAAAATACTGGTAGAAAAAAACGTGATTTTGGAATATACCGGTTGAGTTTCATGAAAATCGGTCAAGCGTTTCTAGTATACCGTGTCGGCATATTTTACGATGAAATAATGACCAATTTTATCCATTTCATTTTGAATTGTGGTGCCCTTCTTTATCCTATTTTTATAAATGCGGCATTTATAAAAAAAGGGAGAAAAGAGGGGTACCCCAGTTCAAAATAAAAAGGGGAAAATAGGTCTTTATATCATCTTAAAATATGCCGACATGGCATACTAGAAACGCTTGGCCGATTTTCATGAAACTCAACCGGTAAAATGGTACCACAAATCACAATTTAATCACTTTTATGTTATGTGGTCACCGGTTATTTTTCAGATTTTTTCATTTGCTTTATTAGTTTGTTCGTTATCATAGCTTTGTTTGAGTNCGATATTTCTGGAAAATGTTGGTTACCTTTCATTAAACTAAAAATGGTCATTACATTTTTTTAAATTAATTAATTCTGATAGGTTAACATTTTCCGTGTTCCCTCTGAGACATAAATTTAATAGTTTCTGATGACAAACTACATTTGGCTGTATTTTCTCCGGAAAATTTCCAAACAACAAAGCCGAAAGCAGTTATGGTTTATATACACGGGGGTGGCTGGACAATGGGCGGAGCATATGAATTTCCTATGGCAGCGCTAAGGTTTGGGCACAAATTTACAGTCTGTAAATCAAACCAATGTAACTCTCGTCTTTCGCGGGCACAAACATTTGAAAATCCTGTCTTGAATTGCTTTGTAACCTAGGCACAAACTGAAAATTTCGCACAAAATTTTAAAGGTGTCCCCACGTGCCGTATTACTGTATCTGTGTGATGATAATGACTTAAAATAAGTGCCCAATAAAAGTGCTTATACGGACGTGGTTGTTGTGGTCATATCGTATCGATTGAATGCTCTTGGTTTCGCCTTCGGGAATTTCGGTTTATGGGATCAACTCGAAGGTACGAGTTTTAAGTCATTTGGAAATAGCATGGTACGTCTAACTTACCGGTATACTTATAAATTATAATACCGGTATACCAGGTTAGTATGAATGCAACAAAATTTAACAAAAAAAACTCTCAATAAAGCCCTTAAATGGGTCCAGAATAACATTGTGGCGTACGGAGGCGACAAAGATAATGTCACAATATTTGGGGAATCCGCTGGTGGTTGGTCAGGAAACGCTATGAAACATACTGGTAGCAAAAAACGTGATTTTTGGTATACCGGTTGAGTTTCATGAAAATCGGCCAAGCGTTTCTAGCATCGTGCCGGCATATTTTAAGATGAAATAAACGACCAATTTTACCCTTTTTATTTTGAATTGTGGTGCCCTCCTTAGTCACCGGTTATTTTTCAGATTTTTTTTCATTTGCTCCGTTAGCTTGTTTGTTATCATAGCTTTGTTTGAGTGGAAGCATTACTATCATCGGAGAAAACAAAGGGCTCCTTTCACAAAGCCATCGCCCAATCAGGATGTTTAAAAACGGTTTTTCTTGAGGGCGACATGCAATACAACGGGCTACTTGATTTTACTAAAAAATATTTCAATGTTGAAACGGAGAAACAGCTGAAGAAAACCATGGCCGATAAAAGCGTTGATGAGATTATTGCTTTTTATAAAGCAGTGCCAATGACGTTAGGAGGTTTTACAGGTACAGATTCCATTTAGAAATTTGAAAAGTGATTTGTCGTTCGTTTCCGANGGGATGTTATGATGGTTGGAGTGCGCAACAGTTACTTGAATTTTTATCTGGAATGGAAAAAGCGCTAGGAGGTGATGGGTCGAACGCGCCAAAACTTATTGAGCAAATGAAAAAAATTTACGCGCCCGGAAGCGACATGACAGCGCCAGATGATTACTCGCGAATGTTTCTGTTATATTCTGGAGATTCGGTAATTACCTTACTTTTCTGTATCATGAAAGCCGCTTAGTTGGCAAAAAACAATTCCTTGTCGCACAACTAGAGTCATTGTTTAGGAGAGTTAACTGGAAGAGTTTTTTTCACGCCCAAGCGCAACCGGGAAGCGAGAAAAAAACTCTCAAAACGTTATGATTTGTTGCGCAAAACATCTTTTGGGTCATGACGTCATTTTGTAATCCGTTTGTAACTTTTTAAACTTTTCATTTAAAGTATTTTTGGTACCCGTTAAACGACGTAAAATTTTTGTCTAGGAAAATGATTTTAAAACGTGAGCTCTTCAGCATAGATCGTATACTATTTGTGGTCGCGAAAAAAGCCCATTTATGAGTACTTTCGCGACCACACCATTTCGTCGCGAATTGTTGTTCAAAATATGGTTCCGGGACCACATGGTCGCGAAATGGGGTTTTAGTTAAGGTTTCGCGACCACTGTTTGTAGTAAGTAGAAAAAATGGTCGCGAAACCGTATTTTTAACAACCATTCACGACCAAATGTGGTCGCGAAAGTACTCATAAACGGGTTTTTAAGTACCCTTCACCTGATAATCATCATAAGCGTATGAATCAAACTATCACAAATTTTATATATTTTTCCAAGATGTTTATGGGATGCCGTCACCGAATTGAAACTATCTGTGATGATCAACCAGTTTTCCACTACGAGTTAAATGTACAAACGAAGCTTTTCCATGAAGAACCGTACAAAAATGGTGCCACAAAAGTGCGAAAAAACTATTGCCGAGCAGACCATGCCGATGATTTAGCCTATATCTTTGNGGAATGGAAAAAGCGCTCGGAGGTGATGGGTCAAACGCGCCAAAACTTATTGAGCAAATGAAAAAAATTTACGCGCCCGGAAGCGACATGACAGCGCCAGATGATTACTCGCGAATGTTTCTGTTATATTCTGGAGATTCGGTAATTACCTTACTTTTCTGTACCATGAAAGCCGCTAAGTTAGCAAAAACGATTCATTGTCGCACAAATAGAGTCTCCAGAAGAGTTAACTGGAAGAGGTTTTTCACAAAAAATCTCAAAGAGGGAAACATAAGAGCACGCCCAGGGTGAAGGGTACTTTCGCGACCATTTTTCGCGACCCGTTTATGAGAACTTTTGCGACCACACCATTTGATCGCGAATTGTTGTTCAAAATATGGTTTCGCGACCACATGGTCGCGACATGGTGTTTTAAACAAAGCTTCGCGACTATTTTTTTTCTACTTACAAACAGTGGTCGCGAAACCTCACCCAAAACACCATTTAGCGACCATTTGGTCGCGAAACCATATATTGAACAACAATTCGCGACCAAATGGTGTGGTCGCGAACGTACTCATAAACGGGTTTTTTCGCGACCACAAATGATCGCGAAAGTACCCCACTCCCGCCCAAGCGCAACCGGGAAGCGAGAAAAAAAAGCTATCAAAGCGTTACGATTTGTTGCACAACTAAATCTTACGCTTTTGGGTCATGACGTCATTAAACGACGTAAAATTTTAAACATGTTGTGGGAAAAGTCTTAACTTTTTGCGAAATGCTTTTGGATCAAAACGTTTTGAGACGTAACGTTTCGGAAACAGGGACTGTAAATCATATTGTGACCGCGGAATGGAAGTTTTTGTCTAGGAAAATGATTTTAAAACGTATGAATCAAACTATCACAAATTTTATATATTTTTCCAAGATGTTTATGGGATGTCGTCACCGAATTGAAACTATCTGTGATGATCAACCAGTTTTCCACTACGAGTTAAATGTACAAACGAAGCTTTTCCATGAAGAACCGTACAAAAATGGTGCCACAAAAGTGCGAAAAAACTATTGCCGAGCAGACCATGCCGATGANTGACATCACGAAGCATTAGCGCATACAGTCCTTACCTCGTGAACATGTATTACCTTTATGGTAACAAGTAATTTTGCATCTGGTTCAATTTGAGAATTAAAAAATAACAGTATTTGTGGTTGACTAGGGCCTAGTCACTAGGCCTCGGCATAGTTTTTGACCTGGCTAAAGTCAATTATGGAGCCAAGTATGAATATGAGTCGTATACTGACGTGAGGAAAAAAGTGTCACCGACCAAATTTCGCTTGTAGGGTTAAAACTGTACTCGCTCGCATCTATTGTACGACCGGCGTCGAGCTCGGTGACAAACTGACGACCCACACCAGTAACGGTAGGGGCGCCACATGCATCTAGGTTTGATTTTGAAAATGAATTATTACGTTAACCGAATTTTATGAAATTTCCATCAACAAATCTGGTGCACCGTGCGACCGAAAAAAGTGATTTTGCCGGACATTCTTTTTTCAGTCAATTTCAGAAAATTCCCACCGTTAGAATTTTATTGGCTCGTTTTTGGGGTTGTTTGTCTCGTGACTCGGTTGGCTCACTATTTTCCGATTCTGTGGCTCAGCAGGGTTCGGCTCGACTCGTGATTATTAAAAATTTCGTAAAAAATGAAGTTACAGAACCAATTTTTTCCGAGCTCTGGGGTGGAAAAATTCGATTTAAGCTTGGTCGGATTTTGCCAAAACCGGAAATCCTGGGTGGAGCTCGTTTGATACATCAAACAAAATGATGACTGTTTTTGACACGCCAGGTGACGCCCTTCAATCATTAAATGATCCACTTGCTCAAGCAAAATTGAAACTATGGCGAGCAAACAATCCAAATTTGTGGACTAATCCAGTATGGAAAAATTTATGAAATCAACGTACTTTTAACACGCTGTGGAGCTTTTGTTCAAAAACAAAATAAATTGACTGAAAATCGTATATTTGAAAAAAATAAGACTTAAAATGAACCCTAATTTACTGAATCAACGTTGATTAACATATTCTGAACATCGATAAAATTGATGCACTAATGTGGATGACTGGGTCATACTAATAAGACACTAATACGGTAACTTTTGCCTTTTAATATTTTTTCAACTAGACTGTTCAACACACAGCGGTTGATTCATATGGTATAATATAACGTTCGACCGCCAGAAAATAGTGGCGTCCAAATGTGGCCGTTACCGGGTTGAGTTAAGTGTCATGCGTAGGGTGTATTCAGCGTTCAATATGAAAAATCGGCGTTTGTATATTTTCTAGATGACCTAGGGGAAATGAACAAAACCCTGAAGAAATCGGACCATCTACTCGGCGTTTTACATGAATTTCCGCCATCTTTTCTCCAGAATTTTCTAGATGGCAATATTCGAGTTTTTGACGTGCGGACAAAACTCGATTTTAGCTATCTAGAAAATACGAAAGAAAAAACCGCGGAAATTCATGAGAAACGAGTAGAATCAAAAAAAATACCGCATATTTTAGTCGCAAAATAACGTTTTTACGGTGATTTTGAAATTCTGTTTGAACAGCCTAACCATATCCAACTGTATCAAATTAAAAAATGCCATTAGGTTTCGACAGATGCTAGGCCTTGTATTATTTTTTTTGTCAAGTGGGCTATGAGAAACTTTGACATTTTCGAAATAAACCACGAAAATGACGATCTACTGGTATAGTATATTCGGATTAAAAATTATTGATAGCTTTTCTACTTACATGGCCTGACGTATACTCATTTGCTAGCCGTCGTCATTGGCCGTCATATTGGCACGATAAATAGCGGATAAATCTTATTAGGCGAACGCTGCAAACTCAAAATATTTTTTCAGACATAAGAAACAAAGTTTTAGCCATTTATATAGATATATTTTATTTTATTTATTGTCATGTATAAAGGAATATTATTTTGTGTCTGGTCGGTGGTTTCAAATCTTATCGAACCAATTTCTGACAATAACTTACAGCAAGGTAAATTTAGTTTTAAAGAATTATTTGGGTCTTCCACTTCTGGCCGTACACAGGTGAAGGGTAGTCAAAATGGTCGCAAAAGTACCTTACTCCCGTACACAGCCGACTAAACCATGTCCAATAATTTCTAGACAAGAATATATACCGGTTGCGTTTCATAAAAATCGACCGAGCGTTTCTAGTATACCGTGTCGGCATATTTTAAGATGTATAAGGACCCATTTACCCCCTTTTGATTTGAAAACTGGGGAGCGTTTCCGCAATGCGTAGGCGAAATAATTACTGAGGGTGCCCGATAACTGCGCAAGGCGTAGGCGGAAAAGTGAAAAGTGTTTTAGGGAAAATAGCTGCCCGATAACAGCACCAGCGGGGGCACGAGCCAACCCGCCCGATAACTGCGCACCCAGTGTATTTTTTACCTGACAAATTTTGCCACTTTGAACATTAGCTGTTTTTAAAACCACTAATAGTGGTTAGAAAGTCGGGAGTCACCCTGGCCTGCAAATCACGAAACAAATCGATGCATTTAGACATTATGTAAAAAAAACGCAGCCGAATTTCACGTCACACGGGGTATATTTAACCCTCATGTCACTGGACACGAAACTAGGAAGCGTATCCACAAAGCATCTTCAGTCGTAAATTTGTAACAATTTAGGAAAATATAACTGCGATATTCAGAATAAGTGGTTAATTTAGAACGCACTTTGCACAAGGAAAATTTCCCTCTACACAATTTGCTCGAAAAAGTAATTGCGACAATGGTGGCCAATTCACCAAGCGAGGACGAACGGCTCAAATATTCCAACCAATTTTGGGTACCTTTTGATTATTACCTGTTTAATAAAAGAAAATAGTATGTTTTGTATATTCATGTGAAAATAAACGTATGAGTTTATGTCGTTTATCATTAATGTTTTGTGGTCGCGAACAAAAAAAACGTTTTTGAGTACTTTCGCGACCACACCATTTGGTCGCGAAACGTTGTTCAAAATATGGTTTCGCGACCATTTTTTTCTACTTAAAAACAGTGGCCGCGAAACTTCACCCAAAACCATATTTTGAACAACGGGGTAACTGGCCATAATATCTCACGACCAAAGTGGATCCGTGAGACCTTATAGACGACCACTTTTCTCCGTGAGACGTTATAGGCGACTACTATTCTCTTTCGTGAGAAGTTATAGGCCGTTATAGACCCCAGTACTAAATCGTGCATTTTAGTTTGCTGACCCTAGATGCGACCAAGAGATTTGGCGCACAAAGGTTAAAAATATTTCGTTATCAAAATATATGCAATAATCACAAATGTACCATAAATATGAGTAATTTATTCAAAGAAAGTTTAACTCCCAAGGGTTAATATTCATCTTCTCCTTCCTCGGCTTCACCCTCAACAGAGTCTACGCCGACTTCTTCGTAATCTTTCTCCAAGGCGGCCAAATCTTCGCGCGCTTCGGAGAATTCACCTTCTTCCATACCTTCTCCAACATACCAATGGACAAAAGCGCGTTTGGCGTACATCAAGTCGAACTTGTGATCCAGTCGAGCCCAGGCTTCGGCAATGGCGGTCGTGTTTGACAACATGCAAACGGCACGTTGAACCTTGGCCAAATCACCACCTGGAACAACGGTTGGTGGCTGGTAGTTAATTCCAACCTAAATAAAAAAAATTACAAATTGTTCAAAAAAAACCGAAACAAAACGGCACCGTCGGGAACATAACAGCGCAATGCGTAGGCGATTTGTCTGAAATTTGTAAGTGCGGTAGCATAACTCTCTAGATGTGCACGATTTTCGGAAATCGAATATGCACATCTAGAGTCCCCTGAATGTACTTGGCGCCCAGGTACCCTTACTTGGCGTTCCCCCTGTAGTACCAGAAATGAAACCAAAAATAAATAATTTAATGAAGAATATACTAGGGCCAAAAATATTTCGGGCGGAAACATAACAGCGCAGGGCGTAGGCGGATTAAGGGGGCGATTGTGACAATTTTCTGATAAAAAACGTATTTTGTTAGAACTACTATACTAAGACAGGAGCAACGCTCATTTTTGGCGTTTTGCTTGCAAACTCAAGGCTCAACTTGTACACCCACTGCGCAGTTATCTTTCCAAAATCATTAAAATATAATTGTGTTACAAAACGTTTAATCGTTAGGTTAATACGTATGTAGATGAGGTTGAACCATACAGTATGGGGTAAAATAATGCGCTTACCGCTTTTCTCGTTTTCAAACCTAATAGAATACAAAGAAAGCGAGAAGCACGTTATTTTACCTCATACCGTACTTCATATTATAAATCATAATTACCTTGAAACCAGTTGGGCACCAGTCAACAAATTGAATGGTGCGTTTTGTTTTGATGGTTGCAATGGCGGCATTTACATCCTTGGGTACAACATCACCCCGGTAAAGCATACAGCATGCCATGTACTTTCCGTGACGGGGATCACACTTGACCATTTGATTGGCCGGTTCAAAACATGCATTGGTGATTTCGGCGACCGACAACTGCTCATGATAAGCCTTCTCGGCGGAAATGACCGGCGCATATGTGACCAATGGGAAGTGAATACGTGGGTATGGGACCAAGTTCGTTTGGAATTCGGTCAAATCCACATTCAAGGCACCATCGAAACGCAAAGAGGCCGTAATTGACGAGACAATTTGGCCAATCAGACGATTCAAATTGGTGTAGGTGGGACGCTCAATGTCCAA